>MU750736.1:6624-25184 GCA_026770625.1 Nicotiana glauca | reverse complement strand
CCCCCCCCCCCCCGCGCCATGACCAAATTACATTTTTTGGCATTTTACGACAATTAAACTGGAATTATGCCAGTCATGCCTGCATTTTCGCCTGCTATGGCCCAAGCCCGACGCCGTGGGACGGAGCCGAAACCCAATCGCCTAATATTTGCGCGGGACATCAAATACGACCTTAGGCAATCCGGTCACCGCCCCGCCATGAAAAAATTACATTTTTTTCATTTTACGGTAATCAAAACTAGAATTCTATCTGTTGCGCTTGTATTTTCGCCTCCCATGGCCCAAGCCCGACACCGTGGGACGGAGCCGGAATCGGATCGCCTAATATTTGTCCAGGACATCAAATACCACATAAGGAACCATAGTCACCGCCTCGCCATGACCAAATTACATTTCTTGGCATTTTACAACATAAAAACTGGAATTCCGCCCGTCATGCCTCTATATTCGACTGCCATTTCCCAAGGAAGATGTCGTGGGACGGGGCCAGAACCAGATCGCTTAATATTTGTCCGGGACATCAAATACGACCTAAGGAACCATAGTCACCGCCCCGCCATGACCAAATTACATTTTTTGGCATTTTAAGGCAATTAAACTGGAATTCCGCCGTCGTGCCTGTATTTTCGCCTGTCATGGCCCAAGCCCAACCCCGTGGGATGGAGCCGTAACCGGATCGCCTAATATATGTCTGGGACATCAAGTAAGACCTAAGGAACCCTATCCCCACCATAACCAAATTACAATTTTTTGAATTTTTCGGTAATTAAACTGGAATTCTACCCATCGTGCCTGTATTTTCGCCTGCCATGGCCCAAGCCCGACGCCGTGGGACGGTGCCAGAACGAGATCGCCTAATATTTATCCGAAATATTAAATACGAACTAAGGATCCATAGTCCGTGCCCCGCTATGACCAAATTATACTTTTTGGCATTTTACGGCAATTAAACTGGAATTCTGCCCGCTGTACCTATATTTTTGCTTGCCATGGCCCAAGCCCGACCCCGTGGGACGACGCCGGACCCGGATCGCCTATTATTTTCCGAGACATCAAATACGACCTAAGGAACCATAGTCACTGTCCCGCCATGACCAAATTATAGTTTTTGGTATTTTACGGCAAATAAACTAGAATTTCGCCCGTCGTGCCTGTATTTCCGCCTCCATGGCCCAAGCCCGACGCCGTGGGACGGAGCCGGATCTAGATCGCCAAATATTTGTCCGAGACATCAAACACGACCTAAGGAACCATAGTCACCGCCCCGACAAGATCAAATTACATTTTTTGGCATTTTACGACAATTAAACTGGAATTCTACCAGTCCTGCCTATATTTTCGCCTACTATGGCCCAAGCTCGACGTCGAAGGCGAAGCCGGAATAGGATAGCCTAATATTTGTCCGGGACATCAAATACGACCTAAGGAACCATAGTAACCCCCCTGCCATGACAAAATTACATTTTTTGGCCTTTCACGGCAATAAAACTGGAATTCTGTCAGTCGTGCCTGTATTTTTGCCTGCTATGGCCCAAGCCCGACGCCGTGGGACGGAGCCGAAATCGAATCGCCTAATAATTGTCCGCGACATCAAATACGACCTTAAGCAATGCGGTCACCGCCCCGCAATGACAAAATTACATTTTTTTTGCATTTTAAGGTAATAAAACTGGAATCATGTCCGTCGTGCCTATATTTTCACCTCCCATGGCCCAAGCCCGACGCCGTGCAACGCAGCCGGAATTGGATTGCCTAATATTTGTCCAGGACATCAAATACCACCCAAGGAACCATAGTCACCGCCCCGCCATGACTAAATTACATTTCTTGGCATTTTACAGCATTTAAACTGGAATTCCGCCCGTCATGCCTCTATTCTCGACTGCCATTGCCCAAGCAAGATACCGTGGGACGGGGCCAGAACCGAATCGCCTAGTATTTGTCCGGGAAATCAAATACGACCTAAGTAATCATAGTCATCGCCCCGCAATGACCAAATTACATTTTTTGACATTTTAAGGCAATGAAACTGGAATTCCGCCCGTCGTGCCTGTATTTTTACATGTCATGGCCCAAGCCCAACCCCCTGGGACGGAGCCGGACCCGGATTCCCTAATATATGTCCGGGACATCAAATAAGACCTAAGGAACCATAATCATTGCCCTGCCATGACCAAATTACATTTTTTAGAATTTTTCGGTAATTAAATTGGAATTCTGCCCATCGTGCCTGTATTTTCGCTTGCCATGGCCCAAGCCCGACGCCGTGGGATGGAGCCTGAACGGGATCGCCTAATTTTTTTTCGGGACATCAAATACGACCTAAGGAACCATAGTCACCACCCCACCGTGACCAAATTTCCTTTTTTGGCATTTTAAAGCAATTAAACTGTAATTCCACCCCTCGTGCCTGTATTTTCGCCTGCCATGGCCCAAGCCCGACGGTGTGGGATGGAGACGGAACCGGATCGCCTAATATTTGTCCGGGACATCAAATACAGCCTAAGGAACAATATTCACCGCCCCGCCATGACCAAATTACATATTTTGGCATTTCACGGCAATTAAACTTGAATTCCGATAGTTGTGCCTGTATTTTTGTCTGCCATGGCCCATGGCTGATGCCGTGGGATGGAACCGGAACCAAATCGCCTAATATTTCTCCGGGACATCAAATACGATATAAGGAACCATAATCATCGCCCCTCCATGACAAAATTAAATGTTTTGGCATTTTACGACAATTAAAATGGAATTCCGCCAGCCATGCCTGTATTTTCGTCTTCCACGGCCCAAGCCCGACGCCGTTGGACGAAGCCAGAACCAGATCGCCTAATATTTGTCCGGGACATCAAACGCAACTTGAGAAATTATTGTCACTTTTTCTCCATGACCAAATTATATTTTTTGCCATTTTACGGCAATTTAACTGGAATTTCGAGTGTCGTGCCGGTATTTTCGTCTGCCATGGCCCAAGCCTAGTGCCATGGGACGGAGCCGGAATTGGATCACCTAATATTTATCTCAGACATCAAATATGACTTAAGGAACCATAGTCACCACCCACCGTGACCAAATTACAATTTTTGGCATATTACGACAATTAAACTGGAATTCCGCCAGTCATGACTATATTTTCGCCTGCCGTGGCCCTAACCCGACTCCGCAGGACGGAGCCGTAACCGAATTGCCTAATATTTGTCCGGGACATCAAATACGACCTAAGGAGCCATAGTCACTGTCCCGCCATGAACAAATTACATTTTTTTTGTATTTTGCAGCAACTAAATATGAATTTCGCTAGTCGTGCCTATATTTTCACCTACCATGGCCCAAGCTCGACGTCGTAGGATGTAGCCGGAACCGGATCGCCTAATATTTTCCCGGGACATCAAATAAGACCTAAGGATCCATAGTCACCGCCCAGCCATGACCAAATTACATTATTTGGCATTTTGCGATAATTAAACTGGAATTATGCCTGTCGTGCCTGTATTTTCGCGTGCCATGACCCAAGCCCGACGCCGTGGGACGAAGCCAGACTCGGATAGCCTAATATTTTTTCGCGACATCAAATACCACCTAAGAAACCATAGTCATCGCCCCACCATGACCAAATTACATTTCTTGGCATTTTACAGCATTTAAACTGGAGTTTCGCCCGTCGTGCCTCTATTTTCGACTGCCATTGCCCAAGGAAGATGCCGTGGGACGGGGCCAGAACCAGATCACCTAATATTTGTCCGGGACATCAAATACGACCTAAGAAACCATAGTCACCGCCCCGCCATGACCAAATTACATTTTCTTGACATTTTAATGCAATTAAACTGGAATTCCGCCCATCGTGCCTGTATTTTCGCCTATCATAGCCCAAGCCCAACCCTGTGGGATGGAGCCGGACATGGGTCCGGGACATCAAATAATACCTAATGAACCATAGTCATTGCCCCGCCATAACCAAATTACATTTTTGGAATTTTTCGGTAATTAAACTAGAATTCTGCCCATCGTGCCTGTATTTTCCCCTGCCGTGGCCCAAGCCCGACATCATGGGACGGTGGCAGAACGGGATCGCCTAATATTTATCCGGGATATCAAATACAACCTAAGGATCCATAGTCAGTGCCCCGCCATGAACAAATTATATTTTTTTGCATTTTACGTAAATTAAACTGGAATTTCGCCCGTTATACCTGTATTTTCGCCTGCCATGGCCCAAGCCCGACCCCGTGGGACGGCGCCAAACCCGAATCACCTAATATTTTCCGAGAAATCAAATACGACCTAAGGACCCATAGTCACTGCCCTGCCATGACCAAATTATATTTTTTGGTATTTTACGGCGAATAAACAAGAATTTCGCCCATCGTGCATGTATTTCCGCCTCCCATGGCCCAAGCCCGACGCCGTGGGACGGAGCCGGATCCAGATTACCAAATATTTGTCTGGGACATCAAATACGACCTAAGGAACCATATTCACCGCCCCGCCATGATCAAATTACATTTTTTGGCATTTACAGCAATTGAACTGGAATTCTACTAGTCCTGCCTGTATTTTCGCATGCTATGGCCCAAGCTCGACGTCGAAGGCGGAGTCGGAATAGGATAGCCTAATATTTGTCCGGGACTTCAAATACGACCTAAGGAACCATAGTCACCCCACTTCCATGCTAAAATTACATTTTTTAGCATTTTACGGCGATAATACTGGAATTCTGCCAGTCGTGCCTGTATTTTCGCCTGCTATGGCCCAAGCCCGACGCCGTGGGACTTAGCCGAAACCGAATCACCTAATATTTGTCTGCGATATCAAATACGACCTTAGTTAATGTGGTCACCGCCCTACCACGACAAAATTACATATTTTTTTTTGCATTTTAAGGTAATGAAAGTGGAATTGCGTCCGTCGTGCCTGTATTTTCGCCTCCCATGGGCCAAGCCCGACGCTGTGCGATAGAGCCGGAATTGGATCGCCTAATATTTGTTCAGGACATCAAATACCACCTAAGGAACTGTAATCACCGCCGCAACATGACTACATTACAATTCTTGGCATTTTATAGCATTTAAACTGGAATTCCGCCCGTCATGCCTCTATTTTCGACTGCCATTGCCCAAGCAAGATGCCGTGGGATGGGGCCAGAACCGGATCGCCTAATATTTGTCTGGGACATCAAATACGACCTAAGCAACCATAGTCACCGCCCCACCATGACCAAATTACATTTTTTGACATTTTAAGGCAATTAAACTGGAATTCCGCCCATCGTGCCTAGATTTTTACATGTCATGGCCCAAGCCCAACCCCCTGGGACGGAGCCGGACTCAGATTCCCTAATATATGTTCGGGACATTAAATAAGACCTAAGGAACCCTAGTCATTGCCCCGCCATGACCAAATTACATTTTTTGGAATTTTTTGGTAATTAAACTGGAATTTTGCCCGTCGTGCCTGTATTTTCACCTGCCATGGCCCAAGCCTGACGCCGTGGGAAGGAGCCAGAACGGGATCGCCTAATTTTTTTCCGAGACATCAAATACAACCTAAGGAACCATATTCAACGCCCCACTATGACCAAATTTTATTTTTTGGCATTTTACAGAAATTATACTGTAATTCCGCCCCTCGTGCCTGTATTTTTGCCTGCCATGGCCCCAGCCCGACGGTGTGGGATAGAGCCGGAACTGGATCACCAAATATTTGTTCGGGACATCAAATACGGACTAAGTAACAATAGTCACCGCCCCGCCATGACCAAATTACATTTTTTGGCATTTCACGGCAATTAAACTTGAATTCCGACAGTTGTGCCTGTATTTTCGTCTGTCATGGCCCATGGCTGATGCCGTGGGACGGAGCCGGAACCAGATCACCTAATATTTCTCCCGGACATCAAATATGATATAAGGAACCATAGTCACCGCCCTGCCATGACCAAATGAAATGTTTTGGCATTTTACGACAATTAAAAGGGAATTCCGCCAGCCATGCCTGTATTTTCGTCTTCCACTGCCCAAGCCCGCCGTTGGATGAAGCTTGAACAGATCGCCTAATATTTGTCCGGGACATCAAATACGACCTGAGAAACTATTATCACTTTTTCGCCATGACCAAATTATATTTTTTGCCATTTTACGGCAATTTAACTGGAATTCCACGTGTCGTGCCGGTATTTTCGTCTGCCATGGACCAAGCCCGACGCCATGGGATGGAGCCGGAATTGGATCGCCTAATATTTATCTGGGACATCAAATTCGACCTAAGGAACCATAGTCACCACCCACCATGACCAAATTACATTTTTGGCATATTACGACAAGTAAATTGGAATTCCGCTAGTCGTGACTGTATTTTCGCCTGCCGTGGCCCTAACCCGACTACGCAGGATGGAGCCGAAACCGAATCACCTAATATTTGTCCGGCACATCAAATACGACCTAAGGAGCCATAGTCACTGGCCCTCCATGAACAAATTACATTTTTTTTGTATTTTTCGGTAATTAAACTAGAATTCTGCCCGTCGTGCCTATATTTTTGCCTACCATGGCCCAAGCCCACCGGATCACCTAATATTTTCCCGGGACATCAAATACGACATAAGTATCCATAGTCACCGCCCCGCCATGACCAAATTACATTATTTGGCATTTTTCGACAATTAAATTGGAATTCTGCCTGTCGTGCCCGTATTTTCGCTTGCCATGAACCAAGCCCGACGCCGTGGGACAAAGCCAGACCCGGATAGCCTAATATTTTTCCACGACATCAAATACCACCTAAGGAACCATAGTCATTGCCCCGCCATGAAGAAATTACATTTCTTGGCATTTTACAGCATTTAAACTGGAATTTCGCCCGTCGTGCCTCTATTTTCGACTGCCATTGCCCAAGGAAGATGCCGTGGGATGGGGCCAGAACCAAATCTCTTAATATTTCTCTGGGAAATGAAATACGACCTAAGAAACCATAGTCACCACCCCTCCATCACCAAATTATATTTTTTGACATTTTAAGGCAATTAAACTGAAATTCTGCCCGTCGTGCCTGTATTTTCGCCTGTCATAGCCCAAGCCCAACCACATGGGATGGAGCCAGACATGGGTCCGGGACATCAAATAAGACCTAATGAACCATAGTCACTGCCCCACCATAACCAAATTACATTTTTTGGAATTTTTCGATAATTAAAGTGGAATTCTGCCCATCGTGCCTGTATTTTTGCCTGCCATGGCCCAATTTTTTTCTGGGACATCAAATACTACCTAAGGAACCATAGTCACCGCCCCGCCATGACTAAATTTCATTTTTTGGCATTTTACGACAGTTAAACTGGAATTCCGCCCCTCGTGCCTATATTTTCGCCTGCCATGGTTCAAGCCCGACGCCGTGGAACGAAGCCAGATCGGGATCGCCTAATATTTATCCGGGACATCAAATTCGACCTAAGGATCCATAGTCACTGCCCCGCCATGACCAAATTATATTTTTTGGCATTTTACGACAATTAAACTAGAATTTCACCCGTCGTACCTATATTTTCGCATGCCATGGCCCAAGCCTGACACCGTGGAACGGCGCCGGACCCAGATCGCCTAATATTTTCTGAGACATCAAATGCGACCTAAGGAACCATAGTCACTGCCCCGCCATAACCAAATTACATTTTTGGTATTTTACGACAAATAAACTAGAATTCCGCCTGTCGTGCCTGTATTTCCGCCTGCCATGGCCCAAGCCCGACGCCGTGGGATGGAGCCGGATCCGGATCGCCAAATATTTGTGTGGGACATCAAATACGGCCTAAGGAACCATAGTCACTGCCTCACCATGATCAAATTACCTTTTTTGGCATTATACGGTAATTATACTGGAATTCTACCAGTCCTGTCTGTATTTTCGCCTGCTATGGCCCAAGATCGACGTCGAAGGCGGAGCCGGAATATGATAGCCTAATATTTGTCTGAGACATCAAATACGACCTAAGGAACCATAGTCACCCCCCTTCCATGAAAAAATTATATTTTTTGGTATTTTACGATAATAAAACTGGAATTTCGTCAGTCGTGCCTGTATTTTCGCCTGCTATGGCCCAAGCCCGACGCCGTGGGACGGAGCCGAAACCAAATCACCTAATATTTGTATGGGACATCAAATAATACCTTAGGCAATGCGATCACCGCCCCGCCATGACAAAATCACATTTTTTTGCATTTTACGGTAATGAAATTGGAATTCCGTCCGTCGTGCCTGTATTTTCACCTCCCGTGGACCAAGCCCGATGCTGTGCGACGGAGCCAGAATTGAATCGCCTAATATTTGTCCAGGACATCAAATATCACCTAAGGAACCATAGTCACCGCCCTGCCATGACAAAATTACATTTCTTGGTATTTTACAGATAAACTGGAATTCCGCCCGTCATGCCTCTATTTTCGACTGCCATTGTTTGTTTGGGACATCAAATATGGCCTAAGGAACCATAGTCACCGCCCCGCCATGACAAAATTACACTTCTTGGTATTTTATAGATAAACTGGAATTACGCCCGGATCGTCTAATATTTGTCCGGGATATCAAATATGACCTATGTAACCATAGTCACCGCCCCGCCCCGCCCCGCCATGACCAAATTACATTTTTTGACATTTTAAGGCAATTAAACTGGAATTCCGCCCGTCGTGCCTGAATTTTTGCCTGTCATGGCCCAAGCCCAACCCCCTGGGATGGAGCCGGACTCGGATCCCCTAATATATGTCCGGGACATCAAATAAGACCTAAGTAACCATAGTCACTGCCCCGCCATGACCAAATTATATCTTTTGGAATTTTTCGGTAATTAAACTAGAATTCTGCCCGTCGTGCCTGTATTTTCGCTTGCCATGGCCCAAGCCCGACGCCGTGAGACGGAGCCAGAACGGGATCGCCAAATTTTTTTTTAGGATATCAAATATGACCTAAGGAACCATAGTCACCACCCTACCAGAGCCGAAACCGCATTGACCATAGTCATGGCGTTTTACATTTTTTGGCGTTTTACAGCATTTAATTGTCGTAAAATGCCAAAACATTTAATTTGGTCATGGCGGGGCGGTGACTATGGTTCCTTATGTCGTATTTGATGTCCCAGAGAAATATTAGGTGATCTGGTTCCGGATCCATCCCACGGCTTCAGCCATGGGCCATGGCAAACGAAAATATAGGCGCGACCGCCGGAATTCAAGTTTAATTGTCATGAAATGCCAAAAAATGTAATTTTGTCATGGCAGGGCGGTGACTATTGTTCCTTAGGCCGTATTTGATGTCCCAAACAAATAATAGGTGATCCGATTCCGGCTCCATCCCACATTTTAATTGCCGTAAAATGTCAAAAAATGCAATTTGGTCATGGCAGGGTGGTGTCTATGGTTGCTTAGGTCGTATTTGATATCCTAAAAAATATTAGGCGATTTGGTTCAGGCTCCATCCCACGGCATATCGGGCTAGGGCCATGGTAGGTGAAAATACAGGCACGACTGGCGGAATTAGAGTTTAATTGCCGTAAAATGCCAAAAAATAAAATTTGGTCATGGCGGGGCGGTGACTATAGTTCCTGGGGTCGTATTTGAAGTCCCGAAAAAAATATTAAGTGATCCCATTTCAGCTCCATCCCATGGCGTCGGGCTTGGGCCATGGTAGGCAAAATTACAGGCACGATGGGCAGAATTCCAGTTTAATTACCGAAAAATTCCAAACAATGCAATTTGATCATGGAGAGGCGGTGACTATGGTTATTTAGGTCATACGTGATGTCCGGGACAAATATTAGGTGATCCGGGTCCAGCTCCATCCCACAAGGTTGGGCTTGGGCTATGCCAAGCAAATATATAGGCACGACGAGCGGAATTCCACTTTATTAGCCGTAAAATGCAAAAAACTGTAATTTTTTCGTGGCAGAGCGGTGACTGTGGTTCCTTAGGTCGTATTTGATATCCTGGACAAAAATTAGGTGATTCGGTTTCGGCTCCGTACCACGAAATCGGGCTTGGGCGATGGCAGGAAAAAATATAGGCACGAGAAGCGAAATTCCAGTTTAATTGCCGTAAAATGCCAAAAAATATAATTTTGTCATGGCGGGGTAGTGTCTGGATCGCCTAAGTTCGTATTTGATGTTCTGAACAAATATTAGGGAATCTGGTTCAGGCTACGTCCCACGGCGTCGGGCTTGGGCCATGGCAGGCAAAAATAAAGGCACGACTGGCGGAATTACAGTTTAATTACCGTAAAATGCCAAAAAATTAAATTTGGTCATGGCGGGACGGTAAATATGGTTCAATAGGTCGTATTTGATGTTCTGAACAAATATTAGGGAATCTGGTTCAGGCTACGTCCCACGGCGTCGGGCTTGGGCCATGGCAGGCAAAAATAAAGGCACGACTGGCGGAATTACAGTTTAATTACCGTAAAATGCCAAAAAATTAAATTTGGTCATGGCGGGACGGTAAATATGGTTCAATAGGTCGTATTTGATGTTCTGAACAAATATTAGGGAATCTGGTTCAGGCTACGTCCCACGGCGTCGGGCTTGGGCCATGGCAGGCGAAAATAAAAGCACGACGGGCAGAATTCCAGTTTAATTATCGAAAAATTCCAAAAAATGCAATTTGGTCATGGCAGGATGGTAACTATGGTTCCTTTGGTTGTATTTGATGTCCCGGACCAATATTAGGGGATCCAGGTCTAGTTCCGTCCCACTGGTTCGGGCTTGGGCCATTGTAGGCAAAAATAAAGGCACGATGGGCGGAATTCCAGTTAATTGCCGTAAAATGCCAAAAAATGCAATTTGATCATGTCGGGGCGGTGACTATGGTTCCTTAGGTCGTATTTATGTCCCGAAAAAATATCAGGCGATCCGGTTCTAGTCCTGTCCCACGACGTCGTGCTTGGGTTTTGGTGGTCAAAAATTCAGGCACGACGGGCGAAATTCCAGTTTAAATGCTGTAAAAATGCCAAAAAAGTAAATTGGTCATGGCGGGATGGTGACTATAGTTCCTTAGGTCATATTTGATGCTCTGAGAAAATATTAGGCGAATCGGTTCCGGCTCTGGCTCCGTCCCATGGCGTCGGACTTAGGCCATGGCAATCGAAAATCCAAACACGAATGTCAGAATTCTAGTTTAATTGCTGTAAAATGACAAAAAATGTAATTTGGTCATGGCGGGGCAGTGACTATTGTTACTTAGGTCATATTTGATGACCCGGACAAATATTAGGCAGTCCGATTCTGCTTCCGTCCCACGGCTTCGCGCTTGGCCCATGGCAGGCAAAAATACAAGCACGACGAGCGAAATTCCAGTTTAATTGCTGTAAAATACAAAAAATGTAATTTGGTCATGGTGGGGCAGTGACTATGGTTCCTTAGATCGTATTTGATGTCCCGGACACATATTAGGCGATTTCGTTCCGGCTCCGTCCTGCTGAGTCGGGTTAGGGCCACGACAGGCGATAATACAGTCACGACTGGCAGAATTCCAGTTTAATTGTCGTAATATGCCAATAAATGTAATTTGGTCATGGTGGGGTGGTGGCTATGGTTCCTTAGGTCGTATTTGATGTCCGAGACAAATATTAGGCGATCCGATTCTGGCTTCGTCCAACGGCATCGGGCTTGGGCAATAGAAGCTGAAAATACAGGCACGGCTGGCGGAATTCCCGTTTAATTATCGTAAAATGCCAAAAAATTTAATTTTGTCAAGGCGGGGTGGTGATTATGGTTCCTTAGGTTGTATTTGATGGCCTGGAGAAATATTAGGCGATTTGGTTTCGGCTCTGTCCCACGGCGTCAGCCATGGTCCATGGCAGATGAAAATACAGGCATGACGACCATAATTCAAGTTTGATTGCCTTAAATTGCCAAAAAATGTAATTTGATCATGGCGGGGTGGTGACTATGGTTCCTTTGGTCGTACTTGATGTCCCAGAAAAATATTAGGCGATCTGGGTCCGGGTCCAGCTCCGGCTTCGACCGACTGCGTCAGGCTTGGGCCATGGCAGGCAAAAATCCAGGCACGATTGACGGAATTCCAGTTTAATTGCCGTAAAATGACAAAAAATTTAATTTGTTCATGGTGGGGAAGTGACTATGGTTTCTAAGGTCATATTTGATGTCCCAGACAAATATTAGGCGGTCTGGTTTCATCTCCGTCCCATTGCTTCGAGCTTGGGCCATGGGAGGCGAAAATACAGGCACGACGAGTGAAATTCCAGTTTGATTTCCGTAAAATTCCAAAAAATGTAATTTGGTCATGGCGGGGCGTAGACTATGGTTCCTTAAGTTGTATTTGATGTTCTGGACAAATATTAGGTGATCCGGCTCCATCCCACAGCGTTGGGTTTGGGCCATGACAAGCAAAAATACAGGTACGACGGGTGGAATTCCAGTTTAATGGCCGTAAAATGCAAAAAATGTAATTTGGTCAAGGCAGGGCTGTGGCTATGGTTCCTTAGGTCGTATTTAATGTCCCGGATAAATATTAGGCTATCCGATTCTGGCTCCATCCCACAGCATCAGGCTTGGGCTTTAGGAGGAGAAAATACAGGCACGACAAGCAAAATTCCAGTTTAATTGCCGTAAAATGCCATAAAATATAATTTGGCCATAGCGGGGTGGCGACTATTGTTCCATAGGTCGTATTTGATGTTCCGGATAAATATTAGGTGATCCAATTCCGGCACCGTGCCACGGCGTTGGGCTTAGGCCATGGCAGGCAAAAATATAGGAACGACTGGAAAGACATCGGACTTGGGCCATGGTAGGTGAAAATACAGGCACGACTCACGAAATTCCTATTTAATTTACGTAGCATGCCAAAAAATATAATTTGGTCATGGCGGGCCGGTGACTATGGTTCCTTAGGTCGTATTTGATATCCCAGGAAAATATTAGGTGATCTAGTTCCGGCTACATCCCACGGCATCGGGCATGGGCCATGGCAGGCGAAAATAAAGGCACGGCTGGTGGTATTCCAGTTTAATTGTTGTAAACTGCAAAAAAATGTATTTTTTTATGGGGGGCAATGACTGTGGTTCCTTAAGTCATATTTGATATCCCGGACAAATATTAGATGATCCGGTTTCGGCTCCATCCCATAGCACCAGGCTTGGGCTATGGTAGGCGAAAATACAGCCATGACGGGCGGAATTCTAGTTTAATTGCCGTAAAATGCCAAAAAATGTAATTTTGTCAGGGCGAGGTGTTGAATATGGTTCCTTAGGTCATATTTCATGTCCCATACAGATATTAGGTGATCCGATACTGGTTCCGTCCCACAGCATTGGGTTTGGGCCATCGTAGGTGAAAATACAGGCACGACGGATGAAATTCCAATTTAATTGCCGTAAAATGCTAGAAAATGTAATTTGGTCATGTCGGGGCGGTGGCTATGGTTCATTAGGTCGTATTTGATGTCCTCGACAAATATTAGGCCATTTGGTTGTAGATCTGTCCCACGGCGTCAGGCTTCGGCCATGGTAGGCAATAATACAGGCACATCCAGCAGAATTCCGATTTAATTGCTGTAAAATGCCAAAAAATGAAATTTGGTCATGGTGGGGCGGTGAATATGGTTCCTTAGGTCATATTTGACGCCCTGGACAAATATTAGGCGATCCGAGTCCAGTTCCGTCCCACGGGGTCAGGCTTGAGCCATGCCAGGCAAAATTACAGGCACGACGGGCAGAATTCCAGTTTAATTGCCGTAAAATGCCAAAAAATGTAATTTGGTCAAGGTGGGGTGGTGACTATTGTTCCTTAGGTCATATTTTATGTCCCATATAAATATTAGGCGATTCGGTTCTGGCCCCATCCCACGGCGTCGTGCTTCGGTATTGGTAGTCGAAAATTCAGGCACGACGGGCGGAATTCCAGTTTAAATCCTCTTAAATGCCAAAAAAAGTAATTTGGTCATGGAGGGGCGGTGACTATGGTTCCTCAGGTCATATTTGATGTTCTAAAAAAATATTAGGCGAACCGGTTTCGGCTCTGGCTCCGTCCCATGGTGTCAGACTTGGGCCATGGCAATCAAAAATCCAGGCACGAATGGCGGAATTCTAGTTTAATTGTCGTAAAATGACAAAAAATGCTATTTGGTCAAGGCGGGGCGGTGAATATGGTTTCTTAGGTCATATTTGATGACCTAGACAAATATTAGGCAGTCTGATTCCATCTCCGTCCCACGGCTTCGGGCTTGGGCCATGGTAGGCAAAAATACAAGCACGACGAGCGAAATTCCAGTATGATTGCTGTAAAATGCAAAAAATGTAATTTGGTCATGGTAGGGCCCTGACTATGGTTCCTTAGGTCATATTTGATGTCCCGAACAAATATTAGGTGATCCAGTTTCGGATCCGTCCGACAGCGTAAGGCTTGGGAATGGCAGGCAAAAATACAGGCACGACGGGCGGAATTCCAGTTTAATTGGCGTAAAATGCCAAAAAAAATAATTTGGTTATGGAGGGGCGGTGACTATTGTTCCTTAGGTCATATTTGATGTACCAAACAAATATTTGGCGATCCAGGTCATGGTCTATGGCAGGTGAAAATACTGGCACGACGGGTGAAGTTCTAGTTTAATTGCCGTAAAATGTCAAAAAATGCAATTTGGTCATGGAAGGGTGGTGACTATGGTTCCTTAGGTCATATTTGATGTCCCAAAAAATATTAGGCGATTTTGTTCAAGCTCCGTTCCACGGCATCGGGCTAGGGCCATGGCAGGCGAAAATACAGGCACGACTGGCGAAATTAGAGTTTAATTGCTGTAAAATGCCAAAAAATGAAATTTGGTCATGGCGGCGCGGTGACTATGTTTCCTGAGGTCGTATTTGAATTCCCGAAAAAATATTAAGTGATTCCGTTTCGGCTCCATCCCACGGCGTCGGGCTTGGGCCATGGCTGGTAAGCAGAATTCCAATTTAATTACCGAAAAATTCCCAAAAAATGCAATTTGTTCATTGCGGGGTGGTGACTATGGTTCCTTAGGTCATATGTGATGTCCCGGACAAATATTAGTTGATCTGCGTCCAGCTCCATCCCACGAGGTCGGGCTTGGGCTATGCCAAGCAAAAATATAGGCACGACGAGCGGAATTCCACTTTATTAGCCGTAAAATGCCAAAAAATGTAATTTTTTTATGGCGGGGCGGTGACTATGGTTCCTTAGGTCGTAAATGATGTCCTGGACAAATATTAGGCGATCCGGTTCTGGCTCCGTCCCACGGCATCGGGCTTGGGCGATGGCAGGCAAAAATATAGGCACGACAAGCGAAATTCCAGTTTAATTGCCGTAAAATGCCAAAAAAATATAATTTTGTCATGGAGGGGTGGTGGCTGGATCGCCTAAGTTCATATTTGATGTTCCGAACAAATATTAGGGAATCTGGTTCAGGCTATGTCCCACGGCGTCGGTCTTGGGCCATGGCAGGCGAAAATACAGGCATGACTGGCGGAATTAAAGTTTAATTACCGTAAAATGCCAAAAAATTAAATTTGGTCATGGAGGGGCGGTGACTATGGTTCATTAGGTCGTATTTGATATCCCGAAAAAATATTAAGCGATTGCGCTCCTGCTGCGTTTCACGGCGTCGGGCTTGGACCATGGCAGGCGAAAATAAAAGCACGACGGGCAGAATTCCAGTTTAATTACCGAAAATTTCCAAAAAATGCAATTTGGTCATGGAGGGGTGGTAACTATGGTTCCTTAGGTCGTATTTGATGTCCCGGACCAATATTAGGCGATCGGGGTCTAGCTCCGTCCCACTAGTTCGGCCATTGTAGGCAAAAATAAAGGCACGATGGGCGGAATTCCAGTTAATTGCCGTAAAATGCCAAAAAATGTAATTTGGTCATGTCAGGGCGGTGACTAAGGTTCCTTAGGTCGTATTTATGTCCCGAAAAAATATCAGGCGATCCGGTTCCAGTCCTGTCCCACGACGTCGTGCTTGGGTTTTGGCAGTCAAAAATTCAGGCACGACGGGCGAAATTCCAGTTTAAATGCTGTAAAAATGCCAAAAAAGTAAATTGGTCATGGCGGGATGGTGACTATAGTTCCTTAGGTCGTATTTATGTCCCGAAAAAATATCAGGCGATCCGGTTCCAGTCCTGTCCCACGACGTCGTGCTTGGGTTTTGGCAGTCAAAAATTCAGGCACGACGGGCGAAAATCCAGTTTAAATGCTGTAAAAATGCCAAAAAAGTAAATTGGTCATGGCGGGATGGTGACTATAGTTCCTTAGGTCGTATTTGATGTTCCAAAAAAATATTAGGCGAATCGGTTCCGGCTCTAGCTCCGTCCCATGGCGTCGGACTTAGGCCATGGCAATCGAAAATCCAAACACGAATGGCGGAATTCTAGTTTAATTGCTGTAAAATGACAAAAAATGTAATTTGGTCATGGCGGGGCGGTCACTATGGTTCCCTAGGTCATATTTGATGACCCTAACAAATATTAGGCAGTCTGATTCTGTTTCCGTCCCACGACTTTGCGCTTGGCCCATGACAGACAAATATACAAGCACGATGGGTGAAATTCCAATTTGATTGCTGTAAAATGCAAAAAATGTAATTTGGCCATGGTGGGGCAGTGACTATGGTTCCTTAGGTCGTATTTGATGTACCGGACACTTATTAGGCGATTTGGTTTCGGCTCCGTCCTGTTGAGTCGGGTTAGGGCCACGGCAGGCGATAATACAGTCACGACTGGCGGAATTCCAGTTTAATTGCCGTAATATGCCAAAAAATGCAATTTGGTCATGGTGGGGTGGTGACTATGGTTCCTTAGGTCGTATTTGATGTCCCAAATAAATATTAGGCGATCCGATTCCGGCTCCGTCCCACGGCATCAGGCTTGGGCCATGGTAGACAAAAATACCAGCACGACAGGCGGAATTCCAATTAAATTGCAGAAAAATACAAAAAATTTAATTTGGTCATGGAGAAAATATGACTATAGTTTCTCAGGTCGTATTTGATGTCCGAGACAAATATTAGGTGATCCGGTTCTGGCTTCGTCCAACGGCGTCGGGCTTGGGCCATGAAAGTTGAAAATACAGGCATGGCTGGCGGAATTCCCGTTTAATTATCGTAAAATGCTAAAACATTTAATTTGGTCATGGAGGGGCGGTGATTATTGTTCCTTAGGTCGTATTTGATGTCCCGGAGAAATATTAGGCGATCTGGTTCCGGCTCCGTCCCACAGCATTAGCCATGGGCCATGGCAGACGAAAATACAGGCATGACGGCCAGAATTCAAGTTTGATTGCCTTAAATTGCCAAAAAATGTAATTTGATCATGGCGGGGTGGTGACTATGGTTCCTTTGGTCGTATTTTATGTCCCAAAAAAATATTAGGTGATCTGGGTCCGGCTCCGGCTTCGACCCACTGTGTCGGGCTTGGGCCATGGCAGGCGAAAATCCAGGCACGACTGACGAAATTCCAGTTTAATTGCCATAAAATGAAGAAAAATGTAATTTGGTCATGGTGGGGCAGTGTCTATGGCTCCTAAGGTCTTATTTGATGTCCCAGACAAATATTAGGCAGTCTGGTTTCAGCTCCGTCCCATGGCTTCGAGCTTGGGCCATGGCAGGCGAAAATACAGGCACGATGGGTGAAATTCCAGTTTGATTTTCGTAAAATGCCAAAAAATATAATTTGGTTATGGCGGGGCGTAGACTATGGTTCCTTAAGTTGTATTCGATGTTCCGGACAAATATTGGGTGATCCGGCTTCATCCCACAGCGTCGGGTTTGGGCCATGACAAGCAAAAATACAGGCACGACGGGTGGAATTCCAGTTTAATGGCTGTAAAATGCAAAAAATGTAATTTGGTCAAGGCAGGGCGGTGGCTATGGTTCCTTAGGTCGTATGTAATGTCCCGGAAAAATATTCGGTGATCCGATTCCGGCTCCATCCACAGCGTCAGACTTGGTCTTTAGGAGGCGAAAATACAGGCACGACGAGCAAAATTCTAGTTTAATTGCCGTAAAATGTCAAAAAATGTAATTTGGCCATAGCGGGGCGGCGACTATTGTTCCACAGGTCGTATTCGATGTCCTGGACAAATATTAGATGATCCAATTCCGGCACTGTGCCACGGTGTAGACGCGTGATTTTTGACCCTCCCCTAGATTTTTCGTATTTTTAGCGTAAATATTTAATTTAAGACTAATATAGCTATTTTAGGTAATTTTGACTATTTTACTTTATTTCATTATAAAAATGAAAAAATACAAAAAAAAGATATATAAATTTTAGTTTATGTATTTGTCATAAACTTGAAAAATACAAAAAATAGTACTTTATATTTTACCTTTATATAAAAACAAAAATTGCAAAAAAATAGTTTTATTTTGTAATTATTTTAAATCTTGAAAAATATCAAAAATAGTTTTGTTTTAATTGTTAGTGTTATTTTGATAGTTATTTTGCCTACGTAGAATTAATTAAATAAGATCGTGTTTTAGTCTCGGTTCCGGATAAAGAATAATATTTAGGTTCAAACTACCCATTTGTAGACCTAATTTTCG
>MU750722.1:25515-48912 GCA_026770625.1 Nicotiana glauca | reverse complement strand
AAATACTACATTTTGTTACGCAATTTTCTAGTCTTGATTATTTATTTTCTCGACGCGAAAATTTGTTGTTACACTTGGTATCTTAATAATAAGCCTTACCTTATTAAAGGAAAGTACATAAGAAATAGAAAATGATAAATTGAAAACTTAGCTGCAAATTGCAGCCTTTCCATGAAAGGATTAGAAAGTAGCGTCACTGCTGAAGATAGCTGCGGAATTTTTGAAGTTTTGGATAAATTATTAAATTTTTCTCTTCGTAATTCAACAACATTTCAACTAGAGTTATCTTTAGTGAACATAGTAAAAAATGCTCCGAATCTACGCAATTTAGTATAGGGCTTTGCATAATTTAATAAATACTGAATTACTGTATCAAAATCGGAATTTTTAGTATTTGGTATTCAGTATGGTATTTGGTTTAATTTAAATTTTTTTGATATTAGGTATGGTATTTGGTTTAATTTAAATTTTTATTGATATTAGGTATGGTATTTGGTATTTTAAAATAAAATACCCAAATATCAATACCGTATCGAAATATATATTATATTGCACCATACATATATTATTAATTATAACATAAATATTTATTCTCTAAGTTAATCAATTAACTATAAGCTAATAATAAGATATTTTTAATGGTTAAATTTGTTCCTTTATGTACAATTTTCTCTCTCTAGGTTGATATTTGCTGATTTTGGACAAAACTTTTATCAACAAACATTTTTATTTTTGTACTTTTGAGTACTTTAAATAAGAATATTATGGTCTATGACTCTACGCATTAATTAGTATTCACCGAATAAACCGAAACCGCAAGGAGAAAAACTGAACCATATTGAATTTAATTAGGTACGATATTGATATAATATTTTAAAAAACCAAATAATAACTAAAATAACGAACCAAAATATCTAAATATCGTATCATATCGACCACGAAACATATTAGGTACTTGTAATATGAATTTTTGAGGTTTTAGGGTTTAATCTAGAGGAAATAAAAGCAAGTTATAGAGACCCTGCTGTTTATAGGCATTCTGTTTTTCTACCCTTTACATCAAACCCCGAAGCGTCCAAAATTCTTGCCCCAAATCCTTTAAATTCTTCTAACTTCCGTGTATCTTTAAACGCTTGAAATAAGCTATGCCCGAGCATTTCTCCATGTTCATCGAAGACAACTCCAATTGATATGTCTCTCGAATTACAACGACAACAATAACAAGCCTAGTGTAATCCCACTAGTTGGGATCTGGGGAGGTAGAGGGTAAGTTGACCTTACCCTAAGAAAGAAGGTAGAGAAGTATTCTCTCGAATTACGAAGAGAATATTTGATTATTTATTAAAAAGTTCAAAATCTCTATGGCTAAAATCTTCATCGATGGTGCTATTTTCCAATTCTCCAGTTGCAAGTTTTCATGTTGCAACCAATTTTTCAATTTATTGTTTATTACAGTATTCTAAAAGAAAATCTTTTAAGTTAATCTATTCGGATTTGTGAGTTTTGGCTTACTGAATTTTTTTAACTTTTTCACTCTCCTTGTTACAAACGGGGTTGATTTCGAAAGACTCTTCTTTATTTTAACTTGGAGCCTTAAATCGTCACTAGTACATATGGTAGTGCTTCGTCTGCAGTTTTTCTCTTGTCGTCTAGTTGTACTCAACTTAATTTTTATTTAAAATGTGAATGTATAATACTTTTGCGTTGTTATTTCTTGATCTCAAATTTGTTTGCTATGTAGAATTCTAATTCTGAAATGAATATCGCCTTCCTTGGTGTTATTATAATGCGGAGTGATAATTTTGGGTTCTGATCTTGTGCCTTTCTGTTTGTGTTTAGTTGTTCTTATTTGATTGATGGAATTTTGTATGATTTGAAGCTGGAAGTGAAAGTGATGCCATATTTTTTGATGGAAAGTTATTGCATACTGAAGATATCTGGAGTTAAAGTTTTGAATTATGTTCTACGCTTAATCTATTGATTGCTTTACCATTAGTTTAAAGGATCTTCCCAAGTAACATACAAGTAGTTGCTTGCTCTCTAGTTGTCCTAGAAAAACAGAAGCTTACTTTTGTTGGGGTGAGATTATTGAGTCCCTTTATCTTTTTCTTACAAACACTAATCCTTTGTTATTTTTCGTTTTCCATGTTTTTGTTAGAAGGAACTGCAGCCCCTTTGTTGTGCAAGGAAATGCTTCATGCCTTCGATACTTGTCATATACCCTAAGATCCAAATTCCAGAGAACTACACGCGTTTACTTCAGCGGGCTTCAAAATTATCTAATAATGTGGACAAATGTGTTCAAGATTGTATGTTTCTTGCCTTATATCCTTTTATGACTCATTACCCTTGCCTTTGCTGTGGTATTAGGACTGCTATTTTTGAGGTTTAAATTGCAAGTTTTTATTGTTGATTTGTTATTTTTACTTGCTTAATTTTGTAAGTTCGAAAACCCTAGTAATGAAATTGTGTCCGTTCTATTATCCCTTTTCTATGGAATTCAATTAGGTAACTTAACATGCGTTTTCTTATTTCCAGTCCTGCTAGAGTATATATATTTTTTGCTACAAGCCCTCAATTGTACTTCCTCTATGTTGCTCGGGCTCGGGTTTGGGTATCCAATAAGGGTGCAGATCTAGAGGACGGATTCTTCATAACATAAATTTTAGGATTTGGGTGCATGGATCCCAGTTCGGATATATATATATATATATATAATATATTTATTACGACTTATATTTCAGCGACTTAAAGTTATTGAACTAAAATTAATAAAATTTAATTCCTTATAAACACCTAATATTATATTCATAAGATACGCGTAATAGCAAAGCATTCTCATACTTTATATAACATAAACCCTGAATCATACTATTCAATCTACACTTCTCGGTCATAGATATAGTCAAAGCACCCAAGTTGTCCAGATCCGATGTGGATTCATACCCATACCCAACCCATGTCGTGTCGACACGGATGTACATGGATTTTGAAGAGTTTGATCGACATAGCTTAGCCTTCCTTCCCCCCACAAAAAAGGAGAGCAGTGAGGCCCTCAATTGCCTTCCTAACCTCTTCTTCTTCCTCAAATACTTTTCCCCAACCAGCAGAACATGCAGACAGTTTCTTTACTGAACACTCTCGTTTACTTTCAGCTAATTTCCTTAGCAACTTACCACAACCACTAGTTCCGTAATCACCCTTTTTCTCATTTTCTCCTCTAGTAAAATCCTTCTCCTCCTACCCTCTTTGAGTCCCAGAACTTGTCATCAATACCCTCAACGTGATCTTCTTCCTTGCAATATACATTCCTATTCCATCTTCTAATGTCTTTTTGATGAAGTAAGTAGCTTCCCGTCAAGAAGATGCAAAAGAGCACAAAATGTGAGATTGCATAATATAGGATGTTAGCTCCATTACATAGTGGCTATGCTAAGTCCTTTCTTTGATGAAGTAATTGGTTTCATTGCTGGCATCAAGAAGATGCTGAAATTACAAAAGAGTGTAGCAAAAAAAAGGGGGATTGCTAGCTCCTTACAGATGTTTATACTAGGGAGCTAACAACATTAAAAAAAACTATCAGAGGAGTCTATAGGGGGGTAGATAAGCCCAACTATACAGATACATGAGGTATCTAGCCTTGAGTTTTTGGGGAGAAGTTGATACTCCATCAAAACATTTGCTGTTTCTCTCATTCCAAATGCTCCAAAAAATAGCTGCATGTATCATCTTTCAGACTTTCCTGATGGTGCTATCAGCTTTCCAGTAACTCCAAGACTCAAAAGCATCCCTGTTATTATGTGGCATGACCCATCTAAACCCAAAGAGTGATATAAACATACTCCATAGATCTGCTGCTATGGCTATGCTAAGTCCTGGGAGCTAACAAAGTTCAAAAGAGTTATTTGGGGATCTACATGGGACACATTATGCCAACTAAAGAGATACAATAGACTTCTAGCCTTAAGAAAATGATTTTGGAGTTGATAAACAATCAAAACATCTTCAGTTCCATTATGTCCGTGCACACCAACAAATGCTAGTAGGGATCGCACCCAAGGGTGTGGTCTAGTGGTCAATGAAGTGGAAAGAATCATGAAAAAATCAGGTTCAAACCCTGGAGGCAAAAGACACCGGGTAATTTCTTCCCGATCTGCCTAAGTCATGGTGGGCGAGTTATCCAGTATTAGTGCTGGTAGGAGGTACCCAATAAAATTAGTCGAAATGCGTGCAAATTGTCCCCGACACCACCATTATAAGAAAATGCTAGAAGGGATCATCTTCCAAATTTTTCTGATGGCTTTACCAACTTTCCAAGTGCTCAAACATTCAAAGGCGTGCTTAGTACTCTGTGGCATGTGGTTGTTGGTTTTTGTATTTGAAGGCAAGTATAACATCTATTCACAATTTGAATGTTCCTTTTACCGAGGTTATCCCTGGTAAGACATGCTTCACACAGAGTTTTCCAGCTGAAACATATAACGGTTGTTGGTACTTTAGTTTTTCCATATTAGCTTCTATGGCTAATAATCAACCGTTCATTCTGTGCACAGTAGAAACTGTAGCCTGCTTTGACTGAGTGTCTCCACTCTCCCTTCACTGGAATTGGTCCCACTTTATGTTGTCAACTGCCTGGTTATTCACTATGCAATTATCCAGTCTAGAGTGAAGGTCAAGTAAGTCCTCAAATATGCAGTCTTGTATAGGTTACAGGTGCAGTCTTCTCTGTTCTGGAATATGGTTGCATCTGGAACACGTGTAATTTGAAAAGAGGTTTGGTAATCATCCATTAGGAGTACAACTGCCCAACCATTGTCCTTCCAAAATTTGATATGTAAACCATTGCCCACTGCAAAGTGAGTATTCTGAGAGAACTGACCTCAAAGTTTTGCATATTCCATGTGGAACTCTAAGCAGCTTTTACACCAATGATTCTGAACTTCATATTTAGCATTGACACCCTTCTTCCATAGAGCTTGATCCTCCTGTCTAGACCTCTACAATCACTTCATGAGCAATCATTTGTTGTGCATAGTCAGATTCTTTATACCGGGTCACCATGGTGCTTTGGAACTGTGACTTTGGACCATTTCACTAGGTGGAATTTGTGGTTCTTGCTGTTAGCTTCCCGTAAGACGGTTCTTCTGATCTTGTCAAGCTGTTTAAGAATCTTATTTCGCATGGAATAGAATGGCATGTAGTAAGTTGGTATGCTGTCGAGGACACTAACTATTAGTATGTCTGCCAACCATTGAAAGGTATTGCATCTGCCTTGTAGCTAGTCTTTTATCAAACTTCTCAATTACACCGTTCCAGATATTTGTAGCTTTCGTAAGGTGCTCCCAAAAGTTTGACCACACAGATTGATCCAAAAACTGGTTCACATATAATGTAGTACCAATGGTAATTCCCTTTCCTGTTCGGGGATTTTATCAGGCCTCCAGCTTTCTTTCTTTTGAGGAAGACCCAGCTGCTTTGATGGTATATCCTAATAGATATGTGGCTTGTGTGCATCTTTTTCATGCCATTTGCACTGATTTTCTAGAATTACTGAGAAAGAGATATAGTTTCTTCTAATATGGTACTCTTGAACTGTCCCTGATGTTTTGATGCTTATTATGATTGCATATATTTGCCTTGAACTCATCTATTATTTTCTGGTTTTGCAGGGTGGTTTACATCAGATATCTTGGTTTCAGTTTCTTCCTCATGAATCTGATGTCAGCTCTCTGGTGGACAAGAGGTTTGATATTTGAGCAGTCTAAAGTCCATTTAATGCATAGTGCTGTCTCCTTTGAATAAACTACCTGTAAAATTTATTTAATTCTTCGTGTTCTGCCATCTGTTTTAAAGTGTGAAGCTGGATAAGAAAGACGCTGCTACATGGCTCGTGCTCTCATCGCATCTGCAATTGCAGAAGGAAGGATTTCTCAGCACGTGGACCAATTCCTTTGTTGGACCTTGGGACCCATCTCAGGGTCTTCATAACCCTGGTATGGATGGTCAGCAAAGTAGTTAAACTGTAAATTTCTTAGTTGTCTAACTTCTGCTTGCTTTTAGTTTTCAGATGAGAAGATCAAGCTCTGGCTTTTTCTCCCTGGGCAGCATTCATCTGTTGTTGAAAAGGCACAGTCAGCTGTATCCAAATTAAGAGGTATGTTATATTAGACGACACTATGATGATTGAAGGTGCTAAAAGAGGATGAGGTAGACCTAAAATTACATGAAGAAAATTGTCTGAAAATGCCTACAATCTCTAGGAATCAAAGCAGGTTTAGCCAAGAGTAGAATACAATGGAAGCAAAGGATCCATTTAGGCAATACCGACTAGTTGAGATTAAGGGTTTAGTTGTTTTTACACTTGAGTTAGGTCTGGCGAGGACAAGTGTGAAATTTTGAAAACCTCCGATCTTAGAGAACTAGGGATCTGTGTTAAATGACAAGTTACTTACCAATATTGACGGGCCTGAATAGAGCGGAATATGTAGAGGACTTATATCACTGGTCCCAACTAGTTTGGGATTGAGGCGTTGTTGATGGACTGATTGACCAATTGTCATTGTTTTTTTAATTGTGTTGCACTTAACTCTTGAACTTATCCTGATTCCCGTTTTTGTTTTTCGTTTTGCTTTGCTTAACAATCTTTATCATATCTTTTGCAGTTTTGGCATCTGGTCTCTGGGTGGCTCCTGGAGATTCAGAAGAGGTTGCTGCTGCGCTATCTCAGGCCTTAAGGAATTGCATGGAAAGGTAATGTTTATTATTCTCACATGTTAGAGGTTTCCGTGATCTATTATTTATTTACTTGTTAACATGAAATGGCAGAAAACTAAGAGGACTTTCATATGTGAGATATGGAGATGTATTTACTAGACACCATCCATTTTCACAGAATGAAGAGTTGTTCAGGTATGTTTATTAATGCTTGCATTGTTTTGTTGGCCCAAGTGGTTTGACACCACGGAGATCAAGAATTATGGTTTTACTATGATTTTATAACCTCCTTTGTTACCGTGCTATCTTCCTTATGTTGCCATGAAATCGTGCGCTCCTCGACTTAGAAGTTGTTATGGAGATAAAGGGACTGTGGTGCTGATTCTAATCTAGTATACCTTTGGATTTTTCAGTTACAACCTCAATCTGTGGAGTCATTCTGTTTTTATGTACAGTTAGAAGTTTGAGAAAATGTATATCTTTTTAATCTTTTCTGGGTGTGGCACTTGTAGTAGCGTTGTCTTTTTTATTTGCCTGCTAAATGTTCATAGCTTCCCTAGTGCCTGGAATTTGCATTTTCATTTTTTGAATTGGATACTAATCATGGTCTAAGTGTTTTTTGTATTACTGGTCTCCTTGATGTATGCTAGTTCCCGAGTTATTCTTCTGTCATTCTAATCGTGATTTCATTGTAATTAACCCTTATATCTGCTGATTTGTAATTGCTGCTTTCTTAAAGGAAGGGACAGCCAGTGGTTGAGTTCATATTTTCTGCTACGGAAGAGGCTATCTTTGTCCACGTTATAATATCTGCAAAGTAAGTTTAATGAACCCTTGTTTACATTATTAATTTGAGGGAGGAATTGCAATCTATCCTTTTGGCTGTCTGTTATTTGGTCCTGTAATAAGTTATTGCTCTTCATACCTTCTTCTAGGCATATACGAGCACTTTCAAGTGGTGACATTGATAAAATATCAGAGGATACATCTAATGTCTCTGGTGAGAGGCTTCCAGGTTGGTTTCTCTGCAAAACAATGCTTTTACAAACAATTAAAGGCTTGGATGTACATTCAGATGCTGAATTTATCACCCAATAGGTTCTTCGAAGGGAGCCTTGGCGTAACTGGTAAAGTTGCTGCCATGTGACCAGGAGGTCATGGGTTCAAGCCGTGGGAACAACCTCTTGCAGAAATGCAGAGTAAGGCTGCGTATAATAGACCCTTGTGGGTCCGGCCCTTTCCCTGACCCCGCGCATAGCATGAGCTTAGTTCACCGGGCTGCCCTTTTACCCAATAGGTTCTTCTAGAACCTGTGCGATTCTTGCTATCATTACACTAATTACAACCTAATGGAATCTAAGGGAGGCTAAAGAAACGTGTTGGTAACATTAGTGTTAGCATGGTATTTCTGCATTCTTGGATTGCTGGTACTACCTACTATTTGATTACTTTTTTTCGTTTCGTTTTTCTTAATACCTTGGAGGGTTTACCAGAAACAACATCTTTGCCTTCTTAATGGTAGGGGTAAGGCCTGCGTACACACTACCCTCCTCAGACGCTGCTTATCGGAATACACTGGGTTTTTTGTTGTTGTTGTTGTTGTTGTTGTTGTTGTTGTTTCTTAATATCTTCTTCTTGTTACCACTTATTGCCACTGATTCTTTTCATCTCGTCTTTAGCCGAGGGTCTACCGGAAACAACTTCTCTACCTTCCTATGGTAGGGTAAGCCGGTAAGGTGTATACACTACCCTCCCCATACCCCACTTGTAGGAACTTACTGGTTTGTTGTTGTTGTTGATGAACTTGGTTTTCAACCAATAAAAAACCTTGGCACCATCACTATGCTCCTGAATGGTTAGGTATGTTCGTATTTTCATTTCTCCCTTTTTTCCTCTTTTCCAGTTATTGTCTCACCTCATGGAATGCGTGGGAGGCTCACTGGATGTTGCCCAGCTGATCTTGTGAAGCAAGTGTATCTTAGGTCAAATTTGCCTCTTTTTGGGTTATTTTAAATTTTTTCCTTCTCACTCCCTCCTTTTCTTGTTTGTGAACATCATTCTTTCAAAGTGATAGAGCTCATCTTAATGTGGTTGCCTTACTGTGGTTCTTATTTGGCTTGCTCAAACAGTTCCTGCAAGTTTAGTGCTTCAAACGGTATTGTTGGGCTACCATGCAATGTTTCTCGATCTGGTTATCAGCTTAAGGGACAGAATTGCTATGTTGAAGTTAGCCTTGGCTGCACTACACCAGGAAACAACAATATAAAAGAAAGTTCAAGAATGCTTATTTACCCTCCTGAGGCTATTCTTGTTCCAGTGGTGCAAACAGCATGTGCTAGATCTTCTCTAAAAAGGTATATTTATTAAATTCTGACAAGGTTTTTTCTCTTCATTTCATTTTTGGAGTAGGAACAGAAGTTTCATTGATGAGAGAGAGAGAGAGAGCGCGCGCGCGCTTGGGAAGGAGCATAAGTTTGCATCTAGCTGATGTGGAAGAAGATTACATTAAAGTAGTTGCTGATAAAAAAGGAGATACATTAAACTAGTGTCAGTCAACATTTAACTAGTGTCCTTTCAGTCTTGTAGTAGGTTTTCAATGGAGTGCTGGAAGACAAATCTGTGACCTTCCACATTAATGACAGAAAACTACTCTTTTAAATATCTGGCCTTTTCACCACAGTAATGACCAGATAACCATCCATCCCCTACTAGGTTGTAGAAATAATATGGTCTTCCATCTTTGAGGTTTTGCTGTAATAGATTCCATCTCTTAA
The DNA here is from genome assembly GCA_026770625.1 of Nicotiana glauca. Lineage (NCBI taxonomy): Eukaryota > Viridiplantae > Streptophyta > Magnoliopsida > Solanales > Solanaceae > Nicotiana > Nicotiana glauca. The sequence continues at coordinate 39,424 of MU750722.1, read as the reverse complement.
AACTTTATCAGAGAGTCGATGTGAGTGGCTGATAGATTATGGTGAATAAGTTCTCTCTGGGAAGTCTATATCTGTGGTTTCCAATCTAAGCAGAGTTTCTATACTGACATCTCATACTTTGATGGTAATTTTAGTGTTTCTTGCTTAGTTGCTTTAACCTTTACCCTTACCGAGAATCAGTGTTTTGGAAAGCGTTAAGCGCAAAAAAGCGACTAGGCCTCGCTTCACAGAAGCGAGAAGCGGGAAGCGAAGCGCGCGCTTTTTTGCTGTGAAGCGCAATTTAACACAAAAAAAAAATAAAAATAAATAGGCATAGATAAATAGCTAAGAACTCATTAAAAATAACATATTAAGCAAATGTTTCATAATAGATACTAAAACTAGATAGTGAATAATCCTCAAACGCCCAAGCTGGATCTCTTTTTTGGCTTGATGCCATTGAATAATCAAATTAAATTTACTACAATCAACAACCAAAAAAAAAAAAAAATTTATTCACTGCCCTAAACAGAAAACAGAGCATAAAGTCATAAACAACACTTTTAATAACAGAAACAGAGCATAAAGAGAGCATAAAAGAAGAAAACAGAGCATAAACATTATATTTAATAACAGAACAAAAAGAAAAACAGAGCAGCAGTGGTCGTTCGCTGAACAGAGCTTAATCTGGAGAAAAAAATTGAAAGAAAAACAGAAAAGAAGAAGAATACCAGAAGAACACAAAAAACAGAGCAAGAAGAAGAAAGAACAGAAGAACTGAAGAAGAAGATTAAAAGAAGAAGAACAACAGAAGAAGAAAGAACAGAAGAACAGAGGAAGAAGAAGAAGAAGAAGAAGAAGAAGAAGAAGAAGGAGAAGAAGAAACTTACCTGTTTTGGAGCAGCAGTGGTCGTTCACTGGGCGAGAGAAGAAGATGCTGGAGTTCGCTGAGCAACAGTGGTCTGTCGCATAAGTTTTGGTAACAGATGACTTTGGAGCATATATGTTTATTTGCCCAAAAATTTTAAAAAAAACCCTAGCTTCAGCCTTCAGCTCGCTTAAGCGAGCTTTTTATCGCTTTTATCGGTTCGTCGCTTCTCGCTTAAGCGAGAAAAGCGTGCGCTTAAATGATGTGAGTCGCTTTTTTCTCAGAAAAGCGTAACCCCTGCGCCTCGCCTCGCTTCATCGCTTAAAGCGAGAAGCGAGCGCTTTTAATAACCCTGCCGAGAATCAACCTGAAAAATCAATATATTCTTGCTTAACATCCATGCGTGCGAGTATTTACTCAAAAGTGCATATTAGTGCTGTTTGTGTGTGACTAGGTAGCCTTCCAGTTCAAATTTACTTGAGAATTAAACAACGACGACGATAGACCGAGTGTAATCCCACAAGTGGAGCCTGGGAGGGTAGTGTGTACACGGACCTCATGGGTACTTTATGCAGGTAGAGAGACTGTTTCGGATAGACCCTCGGTTCAAGAAAAGTATGAACACAATAATGATGTAAAATAAACAGTAACAACAACAAGATGATAAGAAAATTGAAGCAGAAGAGTACTAGAGAACTAAGAATAAGGAAATACGAAAATACTAATGATACTACCGGTAGGAAAAGCAAAACGCGCAACTACCTACTAGCCTTCTATCCTAATCCTCGACCTCCATATCCCCTCCCATTAAGGGTCATGTCCTCGGTAAGTTGCAGACTTGCCATATCCCGCCCGATCACCTCTTCCCAATACTTCTTCGACCTACCTCTACTTTTTCTCAGGCCCGCAATCGCCAACCTCTCACACCTTCTCACGGAGGTGTCTGTACATTTCTTCTTGACATGCCTGAACCATGTCAGCCTTGCTTCTTGCATCTTGTCTGCCATGGAGGTCATGCCTACCCTGTCCCGAATATCTTCATTCTTGAATCCATTTTAACATCCTCATTTCCGCAATTTTCATCTTCTAGACATGAGAGTTCTTGACTGGTCAATACTCGGCCCCATGCAACATGTCGGTCTAACCACCACTATGTAGAAATTACCTTTGAGTGTTGGTGGCACATTGTTATCACACAAGACACCAGATGCGAGTCTCCATTTCATTCATCCCGTTCTGATCCGATGTGTGATATCCTCGTCAATCTCCCAATTACGTTGGATTATAGCCCCAAGGTACTTGAAACTCTCTCTCGTGGGGATGACTTGTGAATCCCGTCTCGTTTCCATGTCAGATTCACGAGTCGCAGCACTGAAATTGTACTCCAAGTACTCTGTCTTAGTGCTACTCAACCTGAAACCTTTAGACTCTAAAGGTTGTCTCCAAACCTTCAGTCTGGTGTTAACACTGCCGCACGTCTCTTCAATCAGTACTATGTCGTCTTCAAATAACATGCACCATGACACCTTCCCTTGAATGTGATGCATCATACATCCATCACCAAGGCAAATAAAAACGGGCTAAGAGCGATCCCGGATAAAAACCCATCACTACTGGAAAGTGTTCTGAGTCTCGTCCCACCGATGTAATCTGGGTCTTAGCTTTATTATACATGTCCTTGATTGCCCTAATGTAAGCTACCGGAACACCTCTGGCCTCCAAAGATCTCCATAGAACCTCCCTTGGGACTTTGCCTTTTTTATTACTTGAGAATTGTGATTCTAAAAAAGATTGAATGATTTAGAATGATTCTGAATTTTTTTCACTCCAGAATCTTGCTTGAGAATCATGAAGAGTTCCTCCATGGACATTTGATAAAATTAGAATGACTTAGAGGAGATTATTAAGATGGTTCCATGCAAGGATGACATGCACAATTAGAAACCGTTCAAGTTTCTTTTTCCACTGATGAAAAAGAGAATAAATTAACATTCAAACATTCTGTTTGCAGATTCTGGCTGCAGAACTGGATTGGGCCCTCATTGTCCTTTACATCCTCCTTTATGCATTGGTAGTTCATATTGGCAGTTCATTCCATAAGTTTTTTTAGGTTGAACTTCTATCTCATACATCTAATCCACAATATTTGCAGTTTTGATTTTAATAGTGATGCCAAAGTCAATTCGACAGATGGATCTTGGCTTGACGCAAACATCATGCGCTCAAATCGGCTTTATAACAGTAGTAGTAATAGCAATAGTAGTAGTGTTAGCAGCGTAAGTACCTCTTCCAGTGATAGTGACTACAAGATCTCAGGAGCTGGCGATCTTGAAGCAGATGCCGATTCTTTGATGTGTAGACCATCTGGATTATCTTCTGTGGATCAGTCTCAAAATGACAATCTTAAAGCGGTATGCTTCCTGTACATAATTTCGAGTTCTCTCTAATTTGTATCCTCTAGACTGTACTCACTATCTTATATTTAAATATGTAGTCCTGATTCAATCTTAACTTTCTTTATCCTGCTATGACTAGTGAACTGGAGACTAATCTTATTACTATCTAATTTTTTTGTTAAAATTGAAAGAGGTACATAGAGGGTGTTTGGCTAAGCTTATAAGCTGGTCAAACTAGCTTATAAGCACTTTTCGATTTATCTATGCGTTTGGTAAAGTTAAAAGTGCTTATAAGCCAAGTGCTTATAAGTCAAAAATAAGCCAAAAGCCATAAGCTGGTCACCCCCAGCTTATGAATTTTTAGCTTATAAGCACTTTAAGTTTGAACAAGATTTTTACTATTTTATCCTTAAAATATTTCTTTTTAGAACAAAACTCCTATATCAATACTCACTGCCTCAAGAATTCAACCTAACCCTCCCCCCCTCCTCCAACTATTTAAAATAAGCAAATTCTCTATTCCTTTGCATACTTATATCTATATGATTGTGTATTAATCTTTGAACGGTATGTAATAAATGAGGAAATACAAAATTTTGGTGTATTGTTTTCTAAGTGTTGTGGTGATGTTTGTTCTCTTCAAATAATTTGTCTTATTTAGGTTTATTTTTTACCGAGAAACTTTTGTCAATTTATTAATTATTACTCCCTCTGTTCCAGTTTATGTGAACCTATTTCCTTTTTGGTCCGTTCCAAAAAGAATGAACCATTTCTAAATTTGGTAACAATTTAGCTTAAAGTTACAACTCTATCCTTAATGAGAAGCTTTTATAACCACACAAATACTCTGGGCCCCATCTGAATTTGTTTAGGACCACAAATTTCAAAAGTCTTCATTTTTTTCTTAAACTCCGTGCTCAGTCAAACATGTTCACATAAATTGGAACGGAGGGAGTATAACTTATGATTATATGCTTATCATAAAATAAATTATATTTTTCATAAATATTATCTTATCTAAGCACAATTATATTTAAAATAAAATGACAAATAGAATATTTTGTATTTGAATCGATCTGGAATCTAAAATTTTGAAGAAATTACGCTCTTATAAGTGTAAACAATTCTAAGGTTATATAAGTCATTTTAACAGAAAAAGAGCTTATCAGCAATTTTTTATCAAATATTGCATTAACTTATTATCAATTTCAGTACTTGTACCCAGACATGTAATTGCTTATTTATTAAATCAGTTTCAACACTTAAAAGTGCTTTTCAGCTACTTCAAATAAGCTAATCCAAACGGGCTCATAGTACCTTCTTAGAATTGAGTTGCAACCTTCTATGTGCCTCACTCCATATCCATCCAAGGAGGAATCTACTAAAGAAAGTATAACATGACTTGGAAGCTATGAATTGTTGAAGCATGAAGTTTTGTACATCTGTGTTTATTCTCTGCCATAGTGCACAAATAGAAAGCTTATTCTATCTCAGGACTTTGTTGCAGCAAAACTGACAACCATGCTGACGACGATACTGTTGGTCTTTTCTTCTCTTTGTATCTTCTATAATCAAACCTTGAGGTCTCAGGTCCACATACCGGCTTCTCGATTGTTTCATTGTTCTGCTCCTAATAGAGAAAGAAAAAGGTCAGAGCAGTAAGAAACATAGAAATTGTGAGTCCACTACGAGAATTTGTTAAGTTTGACATTCAAAATGAAGATAATCAACAACTTATCTGGAGTTTTAAAATTTGAGTTCATTTTTAGGAATTCTGCTTGAAAGATAAATATTATTGGTTCATTGCGCTTCTGCAATTTCTGTTTTGGCTGCTTCTACTTCTTTCACTTGATTGTTTGGTCATGGAAAAAGATATCTGTCAATTTCTTAAACCTAAAAATGTTATTGTGGCTGCGAACTTTTTCCTCTGATCAGCAGGCAATGATGCTAATGAAAAAGATTAGTATGGATGGACTTTCTCAGAACTTTTTGTTGCTTATGTTATCTCTGTAACAGTGGCATATTTAGTATTGATTAATATGATAATTTATGATTATAGAAGAGTGACGCACAACTGTTTGTCCATTTCATTATACCTCTTTTGCTAAAGGGAACAGGAAGGATCTGGAATGTTGTAACCAAGAGGAAGGATCTGAGAAGAGCTTTAAGAGATAATAGTTTCTGAATGAAGCTAGTTAGTGGAGGGTGGATAAGACGTATTTTGCACTGGATGCACATAGTATTCTAGCTGAATTTGGAAGCTAATAAAGGCTAGAAAAGATTAGGAGGCCCCGTTCCCCTAGCATAAAGGCTTCTCTTTGTAGTATAAGTTGGGGGCGGATGTTGAGTTGCGGTGCCGGGTTCATCTAAATCCAGTGCTTTTATAGTGGAACATAAATTTATGTGTAAAAGTTCACTAAAATTTTTGATAAAGTAAGAGATATTATAAATGGCATCAGGAAGATGCAGAAATATAAATACAAAAGATTTGTTAGCTCCAGTAACAAAGAGTCCTATACTAATGTTAAAGAGCTAACAAAGTCCAGAAAATTGTCAGTGGAGTTTACATGTGTTAAGGTACTCCAACTGTACAAAAGTAAAAGGCATTTAGCCTTAAGGAAGTGGTTTGGAGTTACTATTCCATCAAAACATCTCCTATTCCTCTCATTCCAAACACACCAAAAAATACAGAAAGGGATTAGTTTCCAGATTTTCTTGATGGTTGTACCAACTTTCCAGCTATTCCAGTTCAAAAAGGCTTCCTTTAAACTCCCAGGCATTGCCCAGTCCATTCCAAAAAGAGACAAAAACATGTTCCATAGATCTGCTGAAACTGGGCAGTGTAGTAGAAGGTGCCTAGTTGTTTCTTCATTTTGCAAGCACATGTGGCATCTGTTTGCCAAGTGGAAAGATCTTCTAGCTAAGTTGTCTTGGGTCAAACATGCTTCATAAAGTGCAATCCAACCGAAACAAATCACCTTTGGGGGTGCTTTTGTTCTCCATATGAGCTTCCAAGGCCAGTTGTCCACCATTTCATTCTGAGCGCAATAGAATAAGTACCCTGATTTAACTGAGTATTGGCCATCTGGTTCTACTTCCCATCTCAAGGTGTCAGATGCTTGGTCATTATAGGTGATGCTTCCCAATCTAGCCATCAAGTTGAGTAGCTCTTCAATTTCCCAGTCTTGCATGTTTCTTCTGAATATTGGGTTCCAAGAGTTCCCTTCTCTGTAATGGGATATGAGGGAGTCCTGGTTGGTAGATATAAGGAATAGGTTGGGATATTCCTCCTGCAAAGGTATGTCGCCAAGCCATTTATCTTTCCAGAATCTAATGTGCTGTCCATTCCCAAATCTGAGGCTGCAATTTCTGGAGAACTCTTCCCATAATTTGCTGATGTTCTTCCAAGGACCAACACCATGTGGTGCTCTTGAGGTTCTGGTACACCAGTGATTGAGTGCTCCATGTTTTGCAGTCACTACTTCCTTCCATAATGCTGACCCTTCTTGACTATATCTCCACAACCATTTCAACAACATACATTTATTATGGACAACTAAGTTTCTGATACCTAGACCACCCATAGTCTTAGGCTGTGTGACCTTGGCCCACTTAACCAGATGAAACTTGTGATGTTCACTATTACCTTTCCATAGGAAGTTTCTCCTTAACCTATCCAAATGTTGTAGTGATTTCTTAGGGATACTGAATAGACACATAGTATAGGTTGGGATACTGTCCAAGACACTACTGATGAGTGTCACCCTGCCTCCCATGGATAAATACTGTACTTGCCAAGCTGCCAGCTTCTTCTCAACCTTTTCAATGATACCATTCCACACTTCAGGTAGGTATGAATCCTTATTCACTAAAATTGCAACAAACGGTAGGTATGAATCCTTATTTTAAAAATACAAGGGCATCAATGCTAAGAATCTTAAAGGTTGAGCCCATAGATTTTAAATCCTGGATCCGACTTTGATTTAAGTATTAAATTGGCACAGCATGTGTATCAGAAATATGGAATTGCATAGATTCTGTAGCATAATTATGACATTGGTATAGTTGATCTTTTCTTTGTGAGGTCGATGATGATCAATTTCTTTAGCATAGAGATTCTTCTCCCCTTCTTTTGGGTGTTGAAGAGGAACTCTGTTACAGTATTTGCTCCCACCTTTGTTTGACTATTGATTATTACCCTATTTCTCTGAAATGTTTGCATAAATGTTACTATAATGTGCACAGTTCCTGTTATCCATATTGTTAGCATGTGCCAAGTGCTCTTTTCTTTTCTCCACTCAATTCTTATGGTGTGCATGTGTTTACAGGAATTGGCTGAAATGACATTTCGTGTTTCTATGCAGGGCTTTAAGAGGTCACGAACTGGGATTTCAGAGTCATTTAGTCAGGCAGGAGCAGTGATAAATCCATCAACAAGTGACTATGCCTCAATGGAAGTTAATAATTCTGCAATAACTGGAGGAAATGACCAGACTGGGCTTCAGTGGGGTTGGGATGATGATGATAGAGGTGTAGGCATGGATATTCAGGCACTTCTCTCAGAGTTTGGAGATTTTGGTGACTTCTTTGAGAATGATGTTTTGCCATTTGGAGAGGTAGTTATATTTTCCATGGATGCCAAAGTGCGGTTGCATCATCTCAACTGTATGTGCTAGAGTCTTGTTAAGACCCTGATTATTCCTCGACCTGGAACTTAGAAGTTAAATTTGAAAATCTGAGAGTTACCTATACTATATTAAAAGCACGAAGGCCCTTAGCGAAATGTCGTTCGTCTTTTTTACCCTTTAAAAATAGAGTTCACACTAGACAAAATAGTCAATTAATTATTTTTCCTAAAATTTAGGATTTTGAAATCAACTAATTTTTTTTTAAATAAATTTTTCCTTACATAAACTATGTAAAAGGTCGTAACATTTAGGACTTTAAAAACCAAACTTTACCACTTATACAAGTGTACACACAAACATTTCTTAGGAAAATTCCTAATAAAGCGTTAAGACATTTAAATTTTTTGGGGAACTTTTACATGTGTGACATACAAAAATACACTTTTTATAAATTTGGTATATATCACCAAAAGAGAAATGTGCAAGCGTATTTTTTATATTAATTAGAATCTCAAATTATAATTCTCTATTCAAGAGTTGTCTATTGATGTCTGAGTATGGGGTTTGCACCCCAACAATAAATCCTTCATTAGGATTTAGCAGCTAAATAATACTCTAACAATGTAAATAATTTAACTTATTTTGAGTACATCAACCTCAGCAAATTTTAACTTATATCATAATGATATAATGATTTAATTTATATCATTTTATTTCTTTCTAGGAATTTTTTTTTGTTGGATTTAAATATTACTAATCTGATAAAATTCTTAGTATGACAGTTTTAACCAACAATATGGAGTGTCTTAGTGTTTGTCGTATTTTTCAATTTGAGTTCAATATGAATAATATGAAATTTATATTAGGTACTTTGAGCATATAGAATTTATTTCTTTAAGGATATGATAACATAGTATAGTAATACAAATCAATGTATTATTCAATTCTATTTGAGCTATTAAAGCAAATGCACAACTTCTATATCAAAGTTATGTAAAGGTGTTAGAATACTTTTGCATGACATAGTTTTTTCTTTATTAAGTTGGCTAAATAGGATGAATATTCAATATTTTTCAAGAGCTTGTACTTTTTAAATTTTTTATTTTATAACTCATCATGTAGTTTTATAATATTTGTGCAATTTTTTCTAAATTTTATATTCATTGATACGGAGAACACGCACAACGCGCGTACTTTAAAGCTAGTAAAATATAAATGTGTATTACAGTTCAGTAGCTGATTTTTGTCAAACCAATTAGCCTTCTTGTATCATATGGAAGTCTTTGCTAATGTATGACTCTAAGCAAACCAAAGCATCTCAAGGGAACAGATGATCCAGTAATTCCATTGCGTGAAACACAACCTAAATATGATTCATTTTTGTTTTTGTTTTCTTGGAGTAGAGTGTGTACGTTAATCATGTCCCCATGGGAGATGGGAATTCTACGACTTGTATACAGATTTGCCGTAAAGTTTAATTGCTTCAAGATATTTGAATGCACTGCTGTTTGGGTGTAAGTTATTAATTTGCAAAGTTGGCCTCAATGTACATAAGAGATGGATCTGCTGTTTTACTGGATGACATGGAGCTATGAATAAATTGGACATAACAGGACATCATTGGTAGCTAATAGATGCCTGCTTCTTGCCAGATGAATGCGAGTCACCTTGTTGTGTAGATATTCTTCTTCTTTTGCTTCCCTAACCAGTAAATGAGCTAATTTCTTCCTTTTTATTCTTGAAGCCTCCAGGAACTGCAGAGTCTCAGGCTCTTATGTTTCCTGCAGCAGATAGTGCGGATGTTGGTAGCAGCCCCTGTCCTTCGATGATGGATGTGCAAGATCAGATGCTTTTGCCAGTAGGTTTTCCATCATTTGATAGCTTTAATCAACCACCACCGCCAGCAAGTCTGGATGATTCACTGAGCAAACAGCAAGAAGTTATAAAAAGCACTGCTGTTGCTAATCAAGTAAACAATGCTTCAGCAACTATTGCTGGTGAATTCGATCACTTAATTAAAGCTGAAGCTCTGATGACATTTGCTCCTGAGTATGGAGCAGTTGAAACCCCTACAGGTGAGAAGTCCCATTCGATTTTCAGGAATCCCTATCTCCCGAAGTCCCGGGAAGTGGATACTTCAAATTCAAGCTCAAATAGCTATGTCTACTCTGCAACCCCACCTTTATCGCCTTGCTTTGACGCATGTGAGGAGAAGTCTGGTGTTACTGTAAACCTCAAAACAGGTGCTGGAAGGCGTGATACAAGCTCCATTATTCAATCAAAGAGATATTACACTCATATTGAAAGTGCAAAACAGAAAAACGACGGCAAGTTGTGTGGTTCTGACCATAGTTGCGCTACACGTGAGGCTCAAGTAGCACAGTCTCCATTTTATGGTTTCAATTCGACAAATTCTGTTAAATCTATCCACAATAAAACTGAGAAAGCCAATGAAGCGTTACTAAAAGCAGACAGCTTTGGTCAATCAATGAAAACTGTGCTAGCAACAGAAGTTGAATGCCTTATGTGCCAGACATTTATGTGTAAGATACGGCATACACTATTATCTTCAAGCAGCTACCTTCCTGTTGGTGCGAGCAGGATGTCAGGGAGTACCATTATAAACCAGCCACAAGGTGAAGCAGTGGTTACAGTGGACAATATGTCAAGCAAATCCGAGATGAAAAAGAAAGAAATAATACCAGTCAGGATAGCGGGTGATATTGATGGAGGATTACTGGATGGGACCCTTAATGCACCAGTTGGTGTGTGGCGCTCTGTTGGAGTTTCTAAGGGCATGAAACAACCATCATCTGCTTTAGAGGCTTGCCACTCTGTTCAGCATAATTCTTTCATTGAGGAAAGTATGCTAGCTTATAGGCTACGTCAACCGCTTCAGGAACTCCTTGATGGGATGGCTTTACTTGTGCAGCAAGCCACATCTCTTGTTGATGTTGCACTAGATGCTGATAATAATGATGGTCCTTATGGTTGGCTCGCACTGCAGGAGCAGTGGAGGCGTGGCTTTTCATGTGGACCATCCATGGTTCATGCAGGTTGTGGGGGAGTATTGGCTTCCTGTCATTCACTGGATATTGCTGGCGTGGAGCTTATTGATCCACTTTTGGCTGATGTAAGCTTTTTGTTTTTAAGTAAATGCTTTTTGTATGGGTTCACAGTTGATAGCATGTAGCCCTCCTCTCCCCTTCCAGCAGAGGCACCTCTGGCATACTCTTAGCCTGCTTTGTCTACTACCCTAGGCTACAGTGGCTTGTTTATGCTGGCGGTGAAGTCTCGTAAGAATGCAATGATACCACAGATGACCTATTCCTATTACTCATGATTATGATACTGTGGACAGATTGGGAAGTGCTATCTGATAGTCTCGAGGAAAAGAATATTTAAACAAGATTTTTATAAACATCCATGAGTGTAGCTGCATGGAGATGTTAAAATGCATTCTATCCGTGTATTTTCAGCTCAGAGTTTTTCTCTTGATCATTATCTTTATTGATGAGATGGTGTAGAATTTGTTACTTTATTTATTAGTTTTATCTCCCCGGTATATAGATTTCCTTTTTATCAATTTAGGCGTCACCTGGTTAACATCTGAGTGGGAGGAAAGTTCTTTCTCACTGGTGTCACATGGTTAGCATCTGAGTCGGAGGAAAGTTCTTTCTCAGTTGTGGTTTTTTTTCCTTTCTTTATTTTCTTCTTCACATTTGTTAGCATGCGACTACTCTCATTATAGATTCCATGGGTAAGGGTAAGCACCTGAAACAAATTTTTACTTTGAATGGTGAGAAGATGTATAATTACTTGTTGCTAAATTTCGTACATTATGTAACTTTGGGTTTCTCACCTTTCACAACTTAATATGCGAACATCTTCATTCAGGTTCAGGCATCATTTACCCTCACTCTGCTGCAGAATGATATAAAAACAGCTCTGAAATCTGCTTTTGGTACTATGGAAGGTCCTTTATCTGTTGTTGATTGGTGCAAAGGTCGCAGTCAATCAAATGATGGGGGAATATCTGGTGATGGTTTTTCTGCGGAGTCCACTGCAAGTGCAAGTGAATGTCGAGATTCTTCAAGTACCATATCGTTTTCTGTTGGAGAACCTATAAGTCCATCTCAGTCCTCCGCTGGTGGATCTAGTTTGAAAGGTGTGAATTATCATGGTCATACTGTCAATTATCCTGCCATGGGTTTTGATAAAATTCTTTTTTGTTCCAGATGGAATTAGGGTGGATGAGGCAAGTGAACGCAGATTAAGCCAAGACACTTGCCTATCAGAGTCAGAGCAGCTACCAGGCTCAAGGCTTAGGCCAACATTGTCTGCAGTACCGTATCCTGCTATACTTGTTGGGTATGTATTTTATACTGAAGGTGGTTGATCCTTGTCCATTCCTCTTTGAATTAGTGAACATTGCAGGTTGCCTTTTCTCCAAATTTCGTTATATACCAAATTGCTTTATTTCTCATGTGCTGGTCCATTTACCCCTGCTGTCTATAAGAAAGACATTCCTGTATTCATAAAGAAACCCAAATCATCTATACATAAAGGAACCTCATGGATACACCAAAATATGGTTCTCTACAGAAGAAACCCATCATCTTTACATGAAGGAACCTCATGGGTACACCAGAATATGGTTCTCTGCAAAAGAAACCCAATCAGCTACAGGAAAGAGCCTCATGGATACCCCAAAACAAAATTAGAAACAAGAGACTACTCTGTAATTTAACGAAATCACTAACAACTCCTTCAAAAACTCTCATGTTTCCCTCTTTCCATGAAACCCAGATAATGGCTAATGGTGCAACGTCACATGCTCTTGGTCTTCTTTTCCTTCCTCGGAAGGCCCAACTATGCCACACCTCATCACCTATTAAATTCCAAACCAACTTAAGATCACTGACCACAACCGCGTAGCCACTTGGCAGTGTAGCAAGAGATGGTCGACATCCTCTCCTCGAACATCTGCACATAAAACATCAACTAAGATAAGCGATCCTTCACTTCCTCAGATTCTCTGCTGTCAGTATCACTTCCCTCACTGCCAACCACGTGAAAAAGCACACCTTCTTGGGCGCCCTGGAAATCCAAATGGGTAGGCTGTGGAAAGGTTGATTCCTCTCTCACTAGCAAACTCTGGTAATATGATCTAACAATGAACAAACGTTCCTTCTCTTTCTCCATCTCCACAAGCCAGCAGTGTCATTTAGTACATTTTGCCCGTACAATAGATCAACCAGGTTTTGAAATTCGTCCATCTCTCAGTTTTGGATGTTCCTCCTAAACCTTAAGCCCCAGTGAACTCCCCCATGTGTTCCACAGATTTGTTGGACAATCAACTCTCTTTGGCACGATAGTCTATATGGATTGGGAAAAGAAAATCTTAGCTTACTTTCTCTATACCACCTATGCCCCAAAAAACTAATCCTGTTACCATCCCCTACCCTAAATCTTCCTGCCCCATCATAATGCCCCTCCAAAGACCGCATCCACACAGGTTGTGATGTTACTAGTTCTCCACCCCCTTCCATAATTCCATACTTCTCCACTACAAGTGAGTTACCCCTGCACAATTCCATAAGTTAGGTATTGATAAGGCTTATGATAATGTAATTTGGAGCTTTCTGCCGGGATTCTACAAAAGATGAGGTTTGGTCATAGATGGATCAATTGGATCAATTTCTGCATTAGTACGGTGAAGTTCTCGGTCCTGATTAATGGGCATCCTTTAGGTTTTTCTCATCCCAAAGAGGCTTAAGATATGGAGATCTTAGAGGGATATAATAACATGTTAAAAACTGCCAAGGTGAATGATTGAATCAACGGATTTAAGTGAACTCCGGGGTAGACAATAGCCTGGATATATCTCACCTTCAATATGCTGATGATGCTCTAATTTTTTCGTGATACTGAGGAAGATCAATTTAGAATGCTGAGGGTGATTTTTATCCTGGTTGAAGCGACCTCTGAATTACATATTAACTGGGGTTAGTGTCATATTTACCCAGTGAATGAAA
>MU750722.1:0-24372 GCA_026770625.1 Nicotiana glauca | reverse complement strand
GGGGGGGGGGGGGGGGGGTATTGGAAATCTTTCTACAGCATACTTGGGTGTGCCACTGGGTGCTAAGAATAATTCCAAAGTAATATGGAATGGAGTACTGGAAAGATGTGAAAATAGTTGACAAACTGGAAAAGTCAATATTCGTCTTTGGGAGGGAGATCAATTCTGATTAACAGGGTACTAGATACAATACCTTCATACATGATGTCTCTTTTTCCTGCATCAGCAAGTGTAACTAAAAGGCTGGATGCTCTTAGGAGAAGTTTTGCTTTTTGGCAAGGCAATAGCGAGAAGAAAAAAATTCACTTAGTCAACTGGATTTCCTTAACTGTAAGCAAAAGAGGATTGGGGGGGTGGGGGGTTGGGAATTAGGAACCTAAAGATTCATAACCAAAGCTGCTTGTTGAAATGTTTGCATCTGGAGAAAAAATCCCGTGGAAGGATGTTATTAGAAGTTTAGAACTAAAGATGGGATTGAAGGCAATTGGACAACAAAACCAAGAAATACACCTTATACGTTTTGAGTGTAGAGATCCATAAATAATTTATGGCCAGTTATCAAAAGGAAATCCAGTCTCAAAGTTGGTTGTTGAAGACAACAACAACAACGACCCAGTAAAATCTCACTAGTGGGGTCTGGGGGGGTAGTGTGTACCCTGACCTTACCCCTACCCCGAGGGAGTAGAGAGGCTGTTTCCGAAAGACCCTCGGCTTAAGAAGACGAAAAGAGACAATATCAGTACCACCAATAGAAACCATAGGAAAAATAACATCATGAAAATGAGAAAGTAGATGCAAAGCAAAAGCAATAGACAATACATAGACCCGGCACTATGGAAAATGGAAGAGTAGTAAGACACAACAGTGCCCCTAGCTGACTTCGACAAAAACCCTACCAGACTAGCCTCACAAAGGTACGAAGTAAGGAAAGACTCAACTACCTCCTAACCTACAACCCTATTACTCGATCTCCACAACTTTCTATCAAGGGCCATGTCCTCGGAAATCTGAAGCCTCGCCATGTCCTGCCTGATCACCTCTCCCCAATACTTCTTAGGCCGTCCTCTACATCTTCTCGTGCCCTCCAAATCCAAAGCCAGCCGCTTACACCTCCTTACCGGAGCATCTGGGCTTCTCTTTTATACATGCCCGAACCATCTGAGCCTCATTTCCCGCATCTTGTCATCAATGGGAGTTGCGCCCACCTTTTCCCGAATATCTTCATTCCTAATCTTATCCATCCTAGTGTGCCCACACATCCACCTCAATATCCTCATTTCTGCTACTTTCGTCTTCTGGATATGTGAGTTCTTAATAGACCAACACTCACTCCCATACATCATGGCCGATCTAACCACCGCTTTGTAAACCTTACCTTTGAGTATCGGTGGCATTCTCTTGTCACACAGGACTCCAGGTGCTAACCTCCACTTCATCCACCCCACCCTAATACGATGTGTGACATCCTCGTCGATCTCCCCTCCCTTCTGAATAACCGACCCAAGGTTCTTTAAATTGCCACTACTTGGGATGACCTGTGATTCAAGTGTCACTTCCACGCCCATCTCCCTCGTCTCAGTGCTGAACTTACACTCCAGATATTCCGTGTTCGTCCCGCTTAGACTCAAGAGCTTGTCTCCAAACCTCCAACCTCTCGTTAACACTGGTTCGCGACTCATCAATCAGAACTATGTCATCGGCAAATAACATACACCATGGAACCTCCCCTTGAATATGATGTGTTAACATGTCCATCACCAAAGCAAATAAGAACGGGCTGAGCGCAGAACCTTGGTGTAACCCCATAACAACCCGAAACTGCTCAGACTCGCCTCCTATAGTCCTAACCCGAGTCTTATCCCCATCATACTTGTCCTTAATTGCCCAAATGTAGGCAGCCGACACACCTTTTGCCTCTAAGCATCTCCAGAGAACTTCTCTAGGTACCTTGTCGTACGCTTTAAATGGTTGTTGAAAACATAATTAAATAAATAAATGTATGTTCTCTCTAGCAGCTTAAGCTTTTAGGTGAGATAGTCACACGCTGTCAGAGGAGGTTGAGATCCTGGGTTCGAGTCTCATCGCCACCCAGTATAAAAAAAAATTCCACGTGCTTGGCTCATAACAAAATTCACGCCCGCACGTGAGTAAATACAAGTGTGTTCTCTCTAACAACTTAAGCTTGTAGATGAAATGATTACACACTTCAACATTGGTAACGGCAAGAAAGGATCATTTGGAAAAAAAAATGGTTAGTTCAAGCATCGTAAGGCAGTTATATCCTTACATCTTCAACCTGTGTCAGCAATAAAGAGCTGCTGTGGGTGAGGTATGGTCAGTTCAAGCGTGGAATATGAGCTTCAGAAGGTTGTTGAATGATTGGGAGGTGGACAGATTAACAAAGTTCTATGGTATCATAGCATATTTCAAAGGGATTTTAGTGGTGGAGGCAGTAATTGTTAGAGCGTGAAGGGACAAAAAGCGACAAGGGCTCGTTTCACTTAAAGTGCGAAACGAGAAGTGAAGTGCACACTTCATTGAAGTGAAGTGCAGTTTTTAAAAAAATATTCAAACTAAACATTAGAGCACATGAAAGAAACACAGATAGAAGAAGGAAAATAAATAAATAAAATTTAATTGAATTAGAAAACCAAAAAAAGAAAGAAAGAACAATTTGCACATTCAATTAAATTGGCAAAGTGAAAAAAATGAGGAAAAAACTGAGAGAAGAAGACAAATAGATAAATAAGTACTTAATATAGCTGAAAAAAGAATAGAATAATTTAAAGAATTCAATTAAATTAACATGGTGAAACAAAAAGTCAAACAGATGAATAAAATAAAAGCTGAAGAAGTGAAAGAATAAGAGAAGAAGCAGAAAAGGAAAGAAAACGCAGCAGCAGAGAAACAAAGAAGAGAAGGGAAGAAAAAGGGAGAAAAAAGAAAGCCATACCTGGAGCTTGAGGAAGAAGAGCAATATAAAGTCCCAACCCTAGTCGCAACTTGCACAAGAAAGTCACACCAAGGTGAGAAACATGTACACACTGGTCTGGTACTTCTTTTTCTTTTTAACAACAAAAAATAAAAAAATAAAAAACGCATGCCTCTTCGTGTCAGTCGCTGCCCGCAGTTCGCGCTTCAGGGGATGAAGCGCTCATTTCATTAAAACTGCTTTGCCTCCGTCATTTGAAGCGAACTACCCTTTGCTTCGCTTCACACTTAAAGTGGTGAAGCGCTCGCTTCCTCCAACACTGGGTGGAGGACTGTTTGGTATGGCAAAATGATAACAAAGGAATGTTCTCTATGATTCAGTTTATGAAAAATACAATATATCAAACAATCGGGTTGGATATTGACCATGCAAGATGATATAGAAAGTTAAAGTACCATAAAAAGTTGCCTACTTTACGTGGCTATTGGCAACAGAGGCAGTTTTGACACAAGACAATTTTGTGAAGAGAAAATTCCAACTATGCTCCAGATGTTATCTTTGTGGGAATCAAGTAGAGACAATCAACTATCTTTTTTTACTCTGGAAATGGACAGACCAGCTATGGAAAATTATCTGAGAGGTATAAGGTGAGGTAAGCCACGGAGAGTAGTGGAAGTACTAGCCAGTTGGAACATAGATGGTTAATTAACCCGTCGGAAAGAGAGATGGAGGAGTCCTTGCATGCATGTGGTGGATAGTAAGGAATGAGATGAATCAGAGATGTTTTGAAGATAGAAGAAGCACCATCCAGAAGATGAAGATAAATTGTTTAGTATTGTACTATTTTTGGTGTAAACAAGAAACATTAGAGGAAGTTGATCATATTTTTGAGGTTTTGGATTACCCGTAAAGCTAGCTTAGGTATAAGATCTTTTGTGTATTTCTCTATGTATTCTTTTGGATAACTTCACAGCTTGTGTAATAAACCTATTATTTCGGAAACAACTTCTCTGCCTTGTTGAAGGTAGGGATAAGGTCCGCGTACATACTACCCTCTCCAGACCCCACTTGTGGGATTACACTGGGTCTGTTGTTGTTTCTAAAAAAAAATCCCCTTCGTACAATATTCTCCTCCGTATCAAACCTCCAAATCCATTTTCCTAGACGGACTTTGTTGACCATCTAAGATCTTTCACTCAAGTCCTCCTGAATATCTTCGTAGATGTGACGGCTTTCCAGTTCGCAAAATGAAACTTGCTTGTGCCATCTGGAGCATCCCATAACAAATTCTGCTGAAGTCTTTCCAGATTATCTGTCATGGTAGCCTCTGCCTATAATAATGATATAAAGTATGCAGGCATGTTAGACAAAGTGCTCTTATTCAACACTTCCTTCTGTCCTTTTGACAAGTACCTCTTCTGCCATCCTGCTAGCCGCTTCTCGACTTTCTCAATCACCGGGTTCCACACTGCAAGATCCTTGTTTGTAGCGCCCAACGGTAGATCCAAGTATGTAATAGGTAATGCACCTTTACAATTCAAGACTTGCTAGCTCTTCAACATTGTTCACCTCCCCCACAGGTGTGATCTCACATTTACTAAGGTTGATCTTGAGACCTGAGACAAGCTGGAATCAAATAAGAATTTGCCTCAAATATTAGAGCGGAGAAGCAACTGTATCACATAAAACCAAAAAGTGTCATCTGCAAATAAAAGATGGATGACCCTTAGGTGATAATGCTCCCTGAACAAGGCGGTGAAGCCCCCCTTAAGAGACCTCCTGAAGCCTTAAAATATGATGGTGTTAGTTGAATTACTAAGTTGCAATTTTTCACCACTTACTAGTTCTAGGACTTCTTTTCATATGGATTACCTTTTACTTAGTTGCAATCTGTCACCACTTACTAAGTTCTAGGACTTCTTTTCATATGGATTACCTATAAGGTTTCAACCTGCTGATAACTGAATTAACTGAAAGCATGCCGGAGCTGCATTTGGTTCTTGTATTCACCTGTTAATGGAGAGGACTCACATGGACATTGTTACAATGTATTTTTGATCACCAAATTATTTGGAGTTCCTTTTCTGTTTCTGGTCTTAATTTCGCTTTTATAAAGTAGGAACTAAAGTTATTTTACGTTGCAGATACCAAGATGATTGGCTTAAGACATCACCTAGTTCTCTTCAGCTCTGGGAAAAGGCACCTTTTGAGCCTTATGCAATGCCCAAGCATGTAAGTTTAAGATAGATAACACAAGTAGCAAGTTTATCTATTAGAAGCTCTTTTGCATATCTTGTTAACTATTATTTTCCTTAACCGTTTTTTCCAACATTTTTCAGATGTCATATTACGTTGTCTGCCCAGACATCAATGCTCTTACAACAGCTGCAACTGATTTTTTCCAACAGCTTGGAACTGGTTAGTATACTTAAATTGATGCTGATCTGAATAGAAAATAATATACTGGTTGCAATGGTTATAAGAAGGTTAAGATTCAGGTATCTGAAAGTGTAAATTCGAGTTGATTTTACAAGGTCGCTGTTTCATATTTAATATTCTGCATTTTATATCTCAATCTGCATGTCTCCTCCATTTTGAAGATGTGGATAAGTGACTAATTTAAGATTTTTTTTTAAATTGCACTAGAAGATGAGATGAAAGTTGGAAAGAGTATATTAAAGTAATTGAAAAAGGGAGATCATATTATTGTGTTCTTCTCGAAAATCAAGCTTCAAAATTGTCCTTGACTTGGATATTAATATGACTACCTCTATGTTTGAGGAATGAAATTTTGTCCCCGACTTGTATATTGACTATGCTTCTTTCTTTCAGTTTATGAAACATGCAAACTGGGAACTCATTCACCTCAATGTATGGGAAATGAGATGGAGATAGACTACGGGAAGAATGTATCTTCCGGTTTTGTTCTGATTGATTGCCCTCAGTCAATGAAGATAGACAGCAGTAGCACATCTATGCTGGGATCAATCAGTGATTATTTCCTATCCCTCTCCAATGGCTGGGATTTAGAAAGCTATTTGAAGTCTCTCTCAAAAGTTCTCAGGAATTTAAAGCTTAGTTCATGCATGACCATGAATCCAAAAGAAGGAAGTACTGGTCCATGTTCAGTAAGTTGTGACTCTCTTTGTTTGTTCTTCTTTATTCCTCGTCTACTTCCTCCTCTATCTCGCTGTTGTTTTTTCTCTCTCTTTTCCCTCTCATTTCTCTATTGCACAATAAAGTCAAAGATGCATCATTAAACTGAAATTCGTTGAGTCCATTATGGATTGGTGGAAATAATGTACCCTGTTAATAGAGTTTAGATGTTTGTATAGTGCCGCCCCTTTCTCTTGATACGGGAACCTTTTTATACACTTAAGCTTCGCCAGCAAAGCAAAACGGAAAGAATAGATTGAGAGAATAGAGTGATTCCACGTCTTCTGGATAAGAGGATGCGAAAGGACAAATTGGAAAGTACTTGTCAACCAGAACTTTTCTTACTGTCTCTGGTGCCTCCACTACATAGCCATTTGTTTCAATATGATTGGTCGTAACAACAATGTTTATGATGCTAAGGCTTGGGTTTGAGGAGCTGTCAAGTTGATAGTGAAAGAATGACTTGCACAGTGACTTGGTCTGTTATAATATTGTTACCCCAATGTGTATTTTCTGTTGACCACTGGTAGAGTAGTTCTCACTTACCTGAGGCTAGTGACATGCTCATTAGTTGGATGGGCGAATACAGTAGGGGGCATTTATAAGTGTTTCGTCCTATGTAGGGGTCAAAATTTTCTATTAAAATATATCTGTTAAAGGGGATTAGTCAGCTTCAAAAGTGATAAATCTCTAAAGTAGAGCAGCAGACGAAGTGATTGGATTCACTAGACGTACCAACAACACCAATAAACCCAATACCTTCACAAGATGGAGAGGCTGTTTCCAATAGACCCTCGTCTCAAGGAACAGTGAAAATAAAAAGCAACAAAGAATAGCAACAACAATGTAATAGGGCAACGGAAGCGAATGATACAACATGTAATAATAAAGAACCAGGAATAAGAAACAATACTAGTACTACTGGTAAGCGTAGGAGATTCACTAGACGTACCAATAGCTAAGAAGTTTTCTTAATATAAAGAAGGATATATTATGACCAGTTGAAACGTTTGAGAAGCTTAATTAGTCAGGCAAGATTTTTGAAAATTGAGATGAAGCAACTTTGGCTAAGGCTAAATGGCTCTTATACTCCTGGTTGCATATCTGAGTCAATAATTACTGGTTTTTTCTTTTCTATTAGTTTGGGATACCCACTTGTTTCATTATTTTGGTCTTTGACTTCCATCTGTCCGAAATGCTTCTCTTCGGAAAAGTTGAAATACCCTATCGATACTTTTGAGGAATCAGTGGAATGTAGCCTTGAATGAGAATTTGACATGCTGTGCTATTGTGTCCAAATGGGAAGAAATAGATATTGAGAATTTATATAGCAGACCTAACTAGTTTGGGATTGAGGGTAGTTTTTCTTGTGTTATTTGCTGTTGTACTATTCCCATAATTATGAAACATTGGAGTATCTGATTTAAGCAGTATTATATGGATAAAATATTTCACAGAAGCTGATACCGGAGTGTATATTTGAATGTCAAATCAGGTGATATACGTGGTTTGCCCTTTCCCTGAGCCTTTTGCGGTCCTACAGACGGTGGTTGAATCTTCTATTGCTGTTGGATCAGTGGTTCTTTCTTCAGACAAAGATAGGCGATCTACACTGCAGAATCAAGTCGGGAAGGCCTTAAGTTACTCAGCAGCAGTGGATGAGTCACTCTCAAATGTTTTAACACTTTCAGGGTTTTGTATTCCTAAGTTGGTATTGCAGATTGTAACTGTTGATGCAATTTTTAGGGTTACAAGTCCTGCTCTGAGTGAGCTTCTCGTCCTAAAGGAAATTGCTTTCACAGTTTATAACAAAGCCCGCAGAATATCTCGAGGGTCCTCCAGTGACATGGTTCAGTCATCATCCATGTCTGGTAGATCTCATCCGGTCTTGATGCAAATGACTTCCCCAGTTCCAGGTATGTGGAAGGACTGTGTTGGTCCTCGAAGCATAGGAACTTCCCTTCAGAGAGAGGCTGAACTTGATGCTAGCCTAAGGTCTGGTAGTTGGGACAACTGGCAAACATCAAGAGGGGGAAGTCTGGGATGTGATCCAAACAGAATTGGGGATTTTTCTATCCAAGATGAAGTTCGTTATTTGTTTGAGCCCCTTTACATTCTTGCTGAACCAGGTTCATTGGATCGTGGACTCTCATTTCCTATGTCGGGTAATCTAATGGCTGAATCTTCAAAGCTTTTGTTAGATGATGGTACAAGTGGAAATTTTATGCAGAGTTCAGCTTCTTCAGGTGGCGGAGACACTGGACCAAACACACAATCTGAAACATCTGAACCAGATGGCTCTGGTTCTGCACATCAAAAGTCACTTCCAAGCCTGCATTGTTGTTATGGATGGACTGAGGATTGGCGCTGGCTGGTTTGTATATGGACAGATTCCAGGGGAGAATTGCTTGATAATTATATATATCCATTTGGAGGAATTAGTAGTAGGCAGGATACGAAAGGTCTGCAATCCTTGTTCGTGCAAATTCTGCAGCAAGGATGCCAGATACTTCAAGCATGTCCTCCTGAGTCTGCCATTGCCAAGCCTAGGGATTTTGTTATTGCACGTATTGGAAGCTTCTTTGAGCTTGAATGCCAGGGTAAACATATCCTATCAATATCTTCTGCTTATTGTTACGATTGTTGCTTTACGATCCTCACTGGTTTTGAATTTTGATGCCATTGACTTGCTGGCTTTTGAGGGACTAGAATAAAGTGTCTGCTTGGTTGATCATTCATCTGTAATGTTGCTGAAGTTGCTAATCTTATTAATGCAATTTTCTGGATGCAGAATGGCAGAAAGCCCTGTATGCAATTGGGGGATCTGAGGTGAAGAAATGGTCTCTGCAGCTAAGACGATCCGTGCCTGATGGAATGTCGGCAAGTAGTAATGGGACATCCTTGCAGCAACAGGAAATAGGTCTGATTCAGGAAAGAGCACTTCCTTCCTCCCCTAGTCCATTGTACAGTCCTCACTCAAAGGTTTCCTCTTTCATGAAAGGTGGCATGGGGCAACCATCCACAAGGAAGCAGTTAATTGGTGGACAGGGTATGGTGGACACCTCGAGGGGTTTACTTCAATGGGTGCAAAGCATTAGTTTTGTCTCTGTTTCAATTGATCATTCCTTACAGCTTATGTTCCAAGCAGATATAGGGAGTCATGGTAGGTGTTGTTTTTTCCCGTTGTCTTTTGGTTTTGATTCCCTTTTTTCTCTGATTGAGTTAGCGCCCCTTGCCTTTCTTCTGGAATCTCTTATACTATACTGTAAAGGAGATGTTATTTCTAAATACGTAAACCAATCAGAGATAAAATGCAGTAGGCCACTTGTAAGCATAATGTTCTTTTAAGATAACTCCATGGGAATTGCTTCTCTAGTTGGAGGTATTGAAATTTTTCTTTGAGAAACTCAAGGGAGGAATAGCCTAATGTCAAGGAATTGTGGTTAGGATATGAGTTACCAAGGGAGTAAAGCAGGATAGGGGTAAGCATTGGCTTCTGTGTTGGTAATTTTCTTTTTGGGGGGTTGGGGTGGGGGGAGATGTTTGGTGTTTAGCATATGGAAAAATATTCTTTGGATTTATCATCAGTTCACATTTTTTAGCCTGGTTATATCTGTTTCATACTTGTGTATGATCATATATGAATATGTAAAATTTGCAGGGACAAGTCAAAGTAGTGGCGTTGTGAGTCAGCCAGGTTATCTTGAAGGTTATACTCCAGTGAAGTCCCTTGGTTCTACATCCACCTCCTATATCCTAATCCCGTCACCGAATATGCGATTCCTACCTCCTGTTGGTCTTCAGCTTCGCACTTGCCTAACTGCTGAATCACCACCACTCGCCCATCTTCTCCACAGCAAGGGCTGTGCTATCCCTCTTTCAACTGGTTTTGTGGTTTCAAAAGCAGTACCTACAATGAGGAGAGATGCAAGGAGCATCTCTAAAGAGGAATGGCCCTCAGTTCTTTCTGTCGGGCTCGTTGATTACTATGGCGGCAGCAACATCATCCAGGAAAAATTCTTGAAGGGTGTCGGCAAGGTTGGGGGAAGGGGTACAGGCTCAGAAACAAGAGACGTTGAAGTAGAGACTCACTTGATTCTCGAGAACATAGCTGCAGAGTTCCATGCTTTATCATGGATGACTGTAAGTCCAGCATACTTGGAGAGAAGATCTGCTTTGCCTTTTCATTGTGACATGGTATTAAGGCTTCGAAGGCTCCTTCACTTTGCTGATAAGGAAGTTTCTCGGCAACCTGAGAAAACCCAAGTTTAGGATGCATGAAAATTTGCAGCATATGCACAGAACTTATTGAAGCCGTCTATCTTGTAAGCTTGTATGTTTGTTTCACTGTAGAAATGATTGTAAACACGAAATGCATATAGTACTAGCTTACTTGTTAGAAGACATTCTTTTAGAAGAGTGTAACCTTAGGAGAAGTTAGTAGTTGTAGAATAGTAGATTGTTGATTTTGTACATGATTGTGTAACTTTCATAGGGATCCGAAGAGAGTTGAGTACACAATTCTTTTGCCCTTAAAATTCTTTTCAAGTGATTGAGTTCTCATTATCTTTACGTTCTAAGGAACTTGATGATGTCTTGACGGCGAACTTGTGACTGTAGTTTATTTCAGATGTTGCATTGGAACAAGATAATCGTTGAACTAATTTCTCTTGCCATGTTCACTCCTTCAAATTACTGGTTTTATGGGAACACATCTGCTATTTGATATTCGTGGGAGATGGTGAATACTTTTTTACTAGACGTAGGAGTAACCATATTATAAGATGTACTTCTCCCATTAGGGGTGTACATAGACCGAATTGGTTCGCTTTGTGTAAAACTCAAATCAAACCAACTGTATCGGTTTTAATTGGTTCGGTTTTGTTGGGGTTTTCCGATTTTTTTGTTACATGAATTTTTCAATTATATTTTGTTAAAGTTATAGATAAAATTTTGATAAATGAATATATATTTAATAAAAATTTAAAAAACTGACAAACATATCATCTATTAAAATATTCTTATGGGAAAGTTGTTAGTAATACATGATAGTTATTTTTTTAATTGTCTAACAATAATTTTTTGTTGATATACGCTTTTAAGGTTATCCGAGTTTAATCATTAAACATAAAAATCAAGATGATACCTAAATAATGAGATATTCTATTTAATTTTAAATTATCGAAATGCCATTTCAAATTCGAAAAAGATATAAGAAATCTTGACATATGAATATGAAAAAATATTTGGTTCGGGGTTTTTTACTCAATACCAAACTAAATCAAATCAAACCTAGTCAGGTTTTTAAATCGGTTTGATGCGGTTTTTCGGTTCGATTTGAACACCCCTACCTCACATTTTCATTTGTTTGTGACAGTTGGTCATTAGGTCATTTTTTATGGTCTTGTCAAATTTTTAGGCTATTCGAATTCGGTAATCCGGATTCATGCAGATGGCGTGAATTATAGCACACGGAACTTTGGATATCGGCCTGGATTTTATTATTTTGTCCCTAAAATGCCAAAAAACGAGGAACGGTCATACCGAAACCATGACTATTGCTCATTAGTCATGACCCCGAAAAGTTTTAGACGATTCGGTAGCCCAGATTCATGCAGATGGTGTGAACTATAACACACAAATTTAAAAATCGGTATATAAGTTTTTTGGCCATAAAATAAAAAAAAACGAGGAACTGTCATGCCGAAATCATGACTATTTTCATTTGGTCATAATTGACGGCCCCGCAAAATTTTAGGTGATTTGGATCCGGTTCGTGCAGATGGCATGAGCTACAACACCAAAAAATTTGGAAATCGGCATAATTCTAACTTTGTGGCCCTAAAATGCTAGAAAATGAAGAATGATTGTTGCTCCCAAATGCACACGCAAGTATACGTGGTCGACAAGTAATATAATGATAAGTTGAGTGTCGAACCCACAGAGACTTGTATAAATTACTCACTAAATCACTAAAATTGTTATTCAATCTAGCTAAAATCAAAGTCCAATAATATGATTATGTTATACTGCGATTCTAAATAAAAGCTAAATTTTCAAGTAACGAGTTGATTATTATGCAGTAGAGACAAGTATTCCAGGGTTGTGATCGATTTACCATTCGTATTGTGTTCTAATTAACTCTCCCTTTCATATAATTCACTCATGGTTTCCAATTAATCGATAATTGCTCTCATAGCCTTCTTCCGAAGTACTACTCGCCTATTCAAAATAGATTAACGCCTATATTCCTATGAAATCAATCTATTTAGAACGCATTAAGATTATGATATTTAATTAAGCACGGTGACTAGGCATATTCCTATCGTAACCACAAATCCGCCCCCCTAAGGGTTAAAATCATGCTCTCTTCAATTCTTCTCTAATCTAAACACAGCTTTCCCAAGCATAGCATAGATAGTAAATAGAACCTAACTGCTAGGGGTGTGCATTTGATTTATCGATTCGATTTTGACCCTTATCGATAATTACTTATCGATTATCGATTTGTAAATATGCTTATCGTTATCGTTTCAATAAGGTTTCGATTTTTTCGATTTTAATTTATCAATTTTTGGGGCTTATCGATTCGGTTATCGATTACACCAATAAGAAAATTTGCTATCTCATTTAATTTTTCTCCTATGTTTTCCTTTTCGCTTCTCTTCCTTACTTTGATATATAGAAAAAAATATATATAAGAACTCAAATTGTAGCATAAATGTTTTGGTTCATGTCACTTAACTTATCAGCAGAGAATGGACTATTTTTTCTAACGTTCAAATAAGTAAATATCCATTAAAAGATAGTTGAAAGAAAAAGAAGAAAAAAATGGACGACATAGCACTGGAAAATATAAATGAAAGAGACACGCAAACTTTTTGTTACGAGGACTATACATTGTATTTCCAATAGAGAAAAGCGTTGCTAGCTCTAAATGAGCAAGAGCAACACTGATACACCCTTGTAAATAGAAGGCCAACAAATATTTTGAAGGTTTTCCCCAAACAACATACTCAACAAGGACAAGTTTGAGATCAGTTAGTAGAATTACACATTACACAACATACGAGATTCAGCACCAGCTCTCTAGTAAATCCTATTAGATTGCCAAAGTAGACTCAGATATGTAAGGCAACATAGAACAAAAGATAAAGCCAAAAGATCCACAAAGTCCACATCTAGATTGATCGTTTAGTTTCTACCAAGCTTTAAACCTGAAAGAAATTAAGAAAAATATTAAGAACTTTGTAATACATCACATTCTTTTATAATTATTTAAAATGGAGAACTTTTGATCATATGCTAAAAACTCATGTTTTAGTTATTGTAACAACACTATAAGTATTGCATTTCACAATGATTTGAGCTTAGATGATTATGAATTGTACTAAATTCATGATTTATGCCTTGCAGGAAGAGTTTTCAACTTAAGAATTAATTCGGAATGAATTTGAGTAATTTGAGGCTTTGAAGTCTGAGTAAAAGCTAAATATATCAAGTTGGAATCGTGTTCGGGGGTCACAACACAAGTCCGGAGAACAAAACAATGAGTCGACCAGGCATACGACACATTATCTAGTAAAATGCCCATAACTTTTTGCTCAGAACTCCGTTTGGGATCCATAATATATTGATGGATAGCTATTTAAAAGAGCTACAACTTTCATGTTCTGCATTTTACCGAAGTCCCAAATACGCGAAGTATAAAGTTCGCACGATAGTTCGCGCGTTTTGGCAAACTTTCTGCCTTGATCGCGCGAAGAAACGCGCGAAGTTCATAGTTCGCGCGATAGTTCGCGTGTTTCTGTCCGGGAAGTGAATTATTGAGGGGTAAAATGGGAAATCTGAGGGGATCCACTCAACTTACATAAAGTAAACCTCCATTATTGAAAGGATAATGAGATTTTAATGAGATTTTAGAGAGAGAAAGGAGAATACTCATCTTGGAGCTAAGAAAAGAGAAGAAGAACAACATCTTGGAGCAAGGATTCAAAGAGTTCTTCTAAACTTTCTTCTAGTTCTTTGTTTATATTGTGTTTAAGACTTTTATTATTGATTTTTGTATAAATATGAGTAGCTAAAAACCCAAGTATTCTGGGGTCATGGATGTTAGATGATCTTGTTGTTTGAAGCTTAGATTGAAGATCTTGAAATTATCGTTATGGGTTGTTTATTTGATTCTGCTTTTAATTATTTTACTGCGTAGCTAACAGTGAAATATTATTTACGAATCTTGAGTTAAACTTGACAAAGGAAATTCTTGGTTGCATATAGAATCAAATAGAACAAGATCCGAATCCTGGGCATCGGGTGAAAGATTTGCAATTAAGATAGACATATACTTAATTGCCTTGTTTGGTTGAAAAATAGGAGTTGTAAATGCATTCTTGTTAATATTACTACCATAGACATATAGGTATTAAGTTAACTTGAATAGGTGCATAAGAACTCGACAGATTCTTATGAGTAACCCTATAATCAATAACCCAGATAATTCAATAAATCAATCTTAAGCTAAGATAGTAGCATGATCTCTAGCAAATCCATGACCCTGGAATATCTTTATCCAAATTGTTATCAAAATATTGTGTAATTGTTGTAGTAATTTTGTGTTGAATTATTAAATAATTTGTAAATTGGTTCTATATATATTTTGTAAAAATTTAGCTTGAATTGATAATTGTTTGAGTCTGCATCAGTCGAGAAGTTGATCACAATTCCTCGTGGGAACGATACTTTACTTACTACTATATTACTTATCGATCGCGTACACTTGCGTGAATATTTTGGTCGCAACAACTTACATAGCAGCTAACAAACTCTAGCAAACATCGTTGGTGGAAGCTTCTTTGTCAAGATTAGTAAAATCTAATAAGAATATATATTAACAAGTAAAACAATTAATATATTATTTCACTATCTTAAGCAATACAATAAAATTAATTAAAATATACATACCTTCCTCGAGTGTCTTGAGAAAATCTAAATCTTCCTCAACATTTACAGGAAGCGATTCACTCCGAAGCCAATCTTGAAGGCACACTAGAGTTTCAACCAATTTAGGAGTTAATGAACTCCTAAATTGGTCAAGAATACGCCCTCCGATACTAAATGCACTTTCAGATGCCACACTTGAAATAGGAATAGCAAGCACATCTCGAGCCATCTTATCAAGAATATGAAATCTAGGTGAGTTCACCTTCCACCAAGCCAAGATATTAAAGTTCGGTCTTTCAATTTCAGGATCTTCTGCAAGATACTTTTCTAATTCTATTTTAGAATCTACACCTCCACTTGCAGCTTTATGTTTCCTTATTTCATCTAAAATTTCACCTAAACTAGTTGAAGTTTCCAATGTGCTGAATGAAGAGCTTGGCAAAGAGGTAGAAACTTTACCACCAGTATCTTTTGAAACAGACTTAGAGACATACTCATTAAACAATGAACTCATATAAGTATGAACCTCTTTTTCAATAATTGTCCCTTCACCATCTCCAAACATCTTCTTAAGTACAAAACTAATAGTAGCAAAATTGTAGCAAGGATCCAAAACACAAGCAGTGAAAATTATTTTGTTCATTTTTTTGGGTTCATCCCAATATTTCTCAAAACTTTTCCACATACTTAATGCTATATCACTCAAAAGTTCATCTTTAGTTGTTGTTAATTGATTTAAGTAAACAGCAACTTGACCAATTTCAAGAAAATGGGCATTTGATGGTACATAAAGTGACCCCGGACACCTTCAAAGTGAGATATAAAATATTTCAAGAAATTGTGCAATTCTCTTTACCTTATCCCAATCAATTCTTGTAAGCATACCTACAGGCTTTCCATCTGAAATGACATCAAACATAAGATAACTTGATAAGCCGGTATCACGATCAGAATATTCTTTAATTGCACACTCATATTCAATAGCCCTGCTCAATATCAAGTAGGTGAAATTCCACCTTGTAGGAACATCTAAGCATAAAGACTTCTTAACAATATTTTCACTTTCACAACATTCCTGAAACTTCCTCAACTTAGCAGGAGACTGTTTAATGTATCTGACTACATATCTAACACGAGCAATAGAAATACCTAACTCTTTTAAACTATCTTTCACAATAACATTTACAATATGAGCCATGCATCTTATGTGAAGGTGTTGACCATTCATAGAATTGGTTCCCCAATCATCTAATTTGTCAGACAACTTCTCCACGGTCACATAATTTGAACTAGCATTGTCAACTATGACAGAGAAAATCTTTTGCAAACCCTACTCACGCAAATAATCAATAATACACCTCGCCATATCTTCACTTTTATGACTAGTAATTAGAGAAAAGTTAATAATTCTTTTATGCATAATCCATTCACTATCAATCCAATGGGCTGTGATGCACATATAATTAATTTTTTGAATAGAAGTCCATGTATCAGTGGTAAGACTTACTCTTTGACTTGTTCCTTTAAGAAACTTCATTAATTTTTTTTTTCCACATTAAAAAGAGAAAAACAATCCCGTGTACAGTTGTACGGGAAGGAATATGAAAATAAGGTTGTGCCACTTTCATAAAGTTTCTAAAGCCTTCCTTCTCAACAATACTAATGGAAGTTCATCAACAATCACCATACGACACAAAACTATCCTACACTCTTCTTGATCAAATTTCTATGGAATAAGATCACTTTATTAGGCCCCGGTAATGCTTGATATTGTAATAGTTATTGACCTTTTTCAACTTTATAAGGATTCTTTGGACATTTATCGATACGACTATTCATTTGTGTCGTACTTTTGCTTTTTGTCACAAAATTTTCTTGTCCACAAAATCTACACACATATTTATTATTTTCTTTAGCATCAACTTTTTCTTCAAAAAAAATCCCATGCCCGAGATACTTTTTCCTTTGTTTTGTAACTTTTGAGTGAGTAGTTGCAACAGTAGACTTAGAACCTCTACTTTCATCAACCACTTTATCAATTTTATCATTTTCAGCCATGTGAAGTAAATGAAGAATGTAACTTACAGTCTTAAACAGTTAAACGAGTTGAATGAAGCAAAGCAAGACGAAGTCAGCACTCCTCGCTCTTCAATCTACATATCAAAATAAAAATAAAAAACTTAACTGAAATTCAAGAAAAAAGGGCATTTATGATGAACTAAAAGAGCTGCTTGAACTCTTATAGATACAATATAACCAAACTGAGGATGTGTATAAAAGCTTTCATTTAAATTATTCTTAAGTACAAAACTAACAAAACACATACAAACAAGATCTGTGAAATGCAAACAAGAAAAACGTGAAGAACAAAATTCTAAAAACGGAAAGAACCCATTTGGAGAAAGAGAATTACTAGATCTGTGGGAGAAACCAAAAAGGAGGAATTTTGAGTGAAGAAAATTTGAGCCTTGAGCTCTAAAGGGTCAGAACAGTTCTGCTAAAAACGTTGAGGCTTGACTCTTGAGGAACTTCAGTCTTCACAATCTGGAGAGGACAGAAGCGGCTGAGCGGGTGAAATGAAATAATAAGCTAGGGTAGAGGAAATTATTAAATAATAAGGGTAGAGGAAAATGGAAATAATAAGTTAGGGTAAAGGAAAGGGTATTATAGAATAAGAGTTTAGTTGTCTTTTTAGTATATCTTATCGATTTATCGATAAATCGATAACCGGAGAGGACGAAATCAAAATTGAAATAGATAACTCGATAAGAAAATTTTCGAAATCGAAATCAAAATCAAAATCGATAAATCGATAACAAATAATCGATTCGATTTATCGATAAACCGATTCGAATGCACACCCCTACTAGCTGTTGGCCAGACAATTAAGCAATTAATCACAAAATTGAAGAAACAACCACATATTAGTGAATTATAATCAAGTTTAAGTCAACGTCAAACAACAATATTCATGGGTAAGTCATAACCCAGAAAAAATGGGTGTTTAACCACTCATGATGTAATCAAACAATTGCATAAGTGTTGAATCAATTGGAAATACTAGAAAAAGATGAAAAAACTGAGAATTCTCCGCTTTCTAATGATCCCATGTGTGTTTTTCCTCCAAAGTGGCATCTCTCCCCTCAAAAGTAGGTTTAGTCTTGCTTTTATACGTGTTGGGTAGGTCAGGGCAGAATAAATCGTGTCCCGGGAAAAATAGGACGAAATCACGTCACCAGCGCCATGGATAGCGCCAGACGCCCACCAGGGTGCTGCTCACAATTTAGCTACTGACTCTAGCGCACAGGTGGCCCAAGGCGCTGCCTGTGGCGCCCAAATTTGCAAGTTTCCCAGTTTCGTTCGTTTTGGCTCTAATTTTGCACGTTTCGCCCCCAATTGCTCCCGAATCATTCCCCCACATAAAAATACTTCAGATTAATATAAATCATCACATTTAACATCCCAAATTCATGAAACAAAAGCAAAATATGAGGCGATATACATAGAAATATATATTCTTTAAGCTAAACATCAACACCCCACACTTAGACTCTTGCTAGTCCTCAAGCAATGGGACAATCTAATAAACCCCCAACTACGTACAAGTCTCAATTATAGAGGAGCCCTTTAACTTTTAACCATACACTATACCCTTGACTATGATCAATACCAGCACACAAGCATGGACACACAAAATTTTACATTCTTCCCGTTAAGCTTGACCAAGTATAACAATTCAGTTCAATCACTCCAATAACCTACTTACAACCACCCGACCTCAAGAGTCAACTTGTAACCACTAAGGACCCTCAATTCACGTACTCACCCAACAAGAAAGTTTACAACATTACCAATCATTCATGAGATCATGTGCCCTCACCACAAACGAAAGAGTGAATATAGATTAGTCCACACATTCAACTATGCTTTTGAACATAGATTAATGACATCACACAATCGAACAAAATTCGCTCACTCTTACAAAGAATTCATATGCATCCCGTGATCGTACCATAAGCTTGCCCGTAGTATATCTCTACTAATTTAAGCTAGCCAAATATAGGATCAATTAGGACTTTAAGGTTGTAATGTAGGCTAAGGGATGTGTATGATACATTTAGAAATAGTGACTAACCCTCCTAAGCACCTTAATACACTACATTCACAATTCAAGCAGATATTCTTCTCAACCAATTCACTTGGCATATACAACATAGCCCTCTTTTCAATTAAGCACTTCTATATTTCCACAAGCACAAATCAATAAGAATTGGAGGTGTGTATTTTTTTCTACATACTTTCACTATCATTTTTTTTTTTGCAATTTTTCTTTCGCTTTTTTTTTCCTTCACACACTCCATACATTAAAGTTCATCTTCTAGTGACTTTTGATTTCAACTTTAGTGCACCAACGGCCCTTCCATGGTTCCACTCAAAAGCTACTCCCCAATCTCTAACCTTACTTCTTTTAGTGACTAAGTGACTTAGGAGGTAAAGGTTCAATCAATCTCAAACTAAGAACAAAATGGGGGTATGACTTGTAATGTGGTAGCCAAGGAAAAGGACTATAGGCTCGAAGGCGCTAGTAACAGAAAATTTTATTTTTATGTGACAAGCACATCTATGATCAAGCAAGAAAATGCCTACGTCATCTCCTAGATTAGCACAACTTACAATTTCGCTTCAATTAACATACGGGGCAAGTTCTGGACTATACAGGATAGCACAGAAAACCATAAATCCTCACACACACGCTGCACATGACTCAATCAAGACAGTTCTGTTTAAATCTCAAGTCAAGCAAGCACAACTAAATGAGAAATTTAAGCAACATTTTACTATGTGGCATACAAGTCAAACAACGGAGAGAGAGCGTCACAAAATAGGCTATTTACTTTACTTAGGCTTCACAATTTAACCAAATACATGGAAAGATAGAATGTATGTCATAGCCTGATGTGCCATCATCAACCATGTCGCGCCTCAAAGCAACTCAGTTTCTTCCTAACTACTCCTAAAAAAAAAAATAAAGTAATCGGTTCAAGCTACATCCTTGGAAAAGAACCGGTGACCAAAGAAAAATCAAGGAATACTACCTAGCTATTCTAATTTTTTTTTGGTGTTTTTAATCGGACTTTATCCCTTAAGAAAATTGTCCAAAAGATCCATCGTCGGGAAATTTTTTAAATTTTGACCTTTTCTTTTGTATTTTTATACTTTTTTTGGGTTTAAAGCAACTTAACTACACTAGACTAACAATAATAATAAAAGAAACACATTATGACTACTCAAAGAAACAAATTAAAACAAGTTGATACAAGATATACAACTACAACACATATAGTATTCCTCCCACCCCACACTTAAACTATGCATAGCCCTCGACGCAAGAAAAAATGTAAGACAGAGTAGGGTGAAAAGAAAAACTCTCTGTTAGTCGGAGTCCTCCTATGCAACATGCCCTCCACCAACAGCTCTGGGCTCATCATCATCCGGTCCTAGAGGCACCAAAGCCATGGGCCCCGTAACATCATCACCAACCTTCTCCTCTGATTTCGAGCCCTTAACAGTGTTGACGTCCTCCGACAAGTGAATGGGGATGCCAGGTGCAATCTCAAACATCTCCTTGGAGGAACTTGACAAGTCATTGCGTAAATGCATACGCTCCTCATATGAAATACCAGACCTGCTCATGAGTAAATTTAGAGAATTATAGAGGTACCTATTGAAGTTCTCGTCTCGCTCCAGCCGGGCTGCGGGAGTGAGTTTTGACGTCTTCTCCAACAGAGATGTGATGTCCATAAGCCCTGACGGAGCCTCCACCACCTCATCATATCTAGGGGTACTCCGGCACTCCTCGAAATAACATATACTATGTGAGTAAGTTGCCGAAGAAGAACAATCTAATCTATCGCCCAAATCTCGTGCGGGCCATCTCACTAAGCATAATATCACCCACATTAATGGGTTTTTCGGTCATAAAAAAGAATATGACATACACTCGAGCTTGAGTGCAGTCACAGCTGTGCTTCGTTGGCATGAGTCTAGTTTGCACGAAATTCTGCCATACTATTGCAGCTTTGTTGAAGTCGGAGCGAACCATAGAAAAGTGAA
Organism: Nicotiana glauca; assembly: GCA_026770625.1. Lineage (NCBI taxonomy): Eukaryota > Viridiplantae > Streptophyta > Magnoliopsida > Solanales > Solanaceae > Nicotiana > Nicotiana glauca. The sequence continues at coordinate 3,230 of MU750722.1, read as the reverse complement.
TGTTGCCTTGTTTCCTATTCCACGTAACATTGGAATCCACGTCACAAATAGTGTGACGTATCAACTCATATTTCGGGTGTCTGATAAATCGTTGGAGTCTCCTCGGGTTAGCATTCTCAACCCCCAAATATTTACATAAAGGCTCTCTATCCATCGGCACATTCGTCCCCCCTTACATATGCTTTGCCCTATCCAGCATCCCAGTTAGCATAAAGTTCTCGAACCATGCTCAGGTTTGCATGCCTTGGGCATTCCTAGAACTTGTTCATATTTAGGGCTTGTAGCCTGCCAAGTACCTCCGAGAAGTTTCTTTCTAAAGCCTTGGTATTAATTCCCATCTCGGAGATGTACCGTCCAAATGGCACGAAGTCCATGTGCCATGCAATAGCTGCATCATTGACCAAATCTAAACGAGTCTGCAGTCTCAATGTAACTGAGATCCCTCGGCAACCTATTTTCCTTTTGATTGGCTTGAAGAGATTTCTCCCTTTTTTCGCTTTTTGGTCGCTGGGGAAGTGGTGGAGGACTTCCCAATGCCCTTGCCTTTGCTGTAACCATCATGAGCCATAGTATCCTGCAACACAAATAAGCATGAACATGAGAAATTTTCAAGAAACTGCCTAAGGGTGTCGTGCAAGTTATGAAATGACCCCACACTTAAAACCCAAGGCATAATGTCCAATACTTCACAATTTTTTATCTAACATGTACAAGTGTTGCACTTCAAAGCTATGGGTAATTAGGACTTCCCCATGCCACATAATAGTGATTGATCATGGTTACATGAATTCACATTAAGGTGAGCAAAAGGCATATGGTACTCACCTTTCCACAACTACTAGACTACACTAAATTAGTTAAATTTACAAGATTCTACAACATACATTATATAACATAGATGTTGTAGGAACATGTTTTGCATCAAAGATAAACTCCCTAGCATGTAAAAGCTTCCCTACACACCCCACACTTGTCCCAGATTCATAAATAAATATACGCGATTACTCAAACTTCACCGGTACACCAAAATCTGCAGTCAAACATTTTAACAAACACCTTGTGGGCAAAACGTTTGTGCTTCTAATTAAAAAATGATGGAACATGGTGGCCCTCCAAATTTTTTTAACGAAGTAGAGGGAATTCTAGTTTACTACTCCGTATACACAATAATCACAAAATTTCGACCAACACAAGCCACCTACCATAACAATTTCTTAAGAACTATATAGGGAATTTTGATTAGGGCTCTTAGGGAATGGGGTGTACATTGTTATTTACTTATTAGACATACAAAGAAGAAAAAGAAGAAAAGCATACAAGTAGAGTTGAGTAAGAGAGCAAGAGAAAAAACTTGGAGAAAATTATTGTGAGGAGGAAGAGAAAAATCGCGACAGAATTAGGAGGAGGGGAACAACGTTTTTGTTTGGGAGTTGGGAGTTTGGGTGATTTTGGATTATTGTTAAGTTGGGTTGGGAATGGATATGGGTATTAGGATAGGTTAGAGTGATAGTGTAAATGGGTATTTGGATTGGCTTAAATGGGTATGGGTCAATGAGTAAATAAAAGAAAAAATAAAATAAAATTTACCTGGACCCCCAGCCCAGCGCTCAGCGTTGTGCCTGGCGCTGGGGGAATTTTAGATACTGTTTTCAGCGCCCCAAGTAGCGCTGGGCGTTGGCCTGGGTGCTATTTTTCGGAAATTTTTATTTTTTAAGCATCCCGATCCCCCCAGCCTTTTATATACCCAATTTACATGTCCTACACTATTCTACTTATAATTTCTACACCTACAAAGAAAAAACAAATTAAGAAGTTAAACTAGGAAATCAATAAAAATTGGGTTGCCTCCCAACAAGCGCCTGATTTAACGTCGTGAAACGATGCAGAGTCTCGCTTACTCATAAACGAGTACAACCTTGGCCTTCTCACAATTAATTATTCCTCCCCAATAGTGCTTGATTCTATGTCCGTTCACCAAAATTTTTTGTTCAGCATATAAAATTCGCAACTCAATTGCACTATAAGGAGTGACTCTCACCACCTCAAACAGGCCTGACCATCTGGATTTTAGCTTTCCAGGAAATAGCCTTAGCTTAGAATTGAATAATAATACCTGTTGGCCTGGCTTGTCATGCCATTTTTTATCTTTTATTTATAAAGCTTAGCATTTTTATAGGAGTGCAGCCTGAATTCATCTAACTCATTCAACTGCAAAAGTCTTTTCTCACCTGCAACTTCAAGGTCCATGTTCAGCTTCTTTATGGCCCAGTATGCTTTGTGTTCAAGTTCAATAGGCAAGTGACATGCCTTCCCATAAACAAGCTTATAAGGGAATGCCCCAATTGGCATTTTAAATGCAGTTCTATACGCCCATAAGGCATCATCTAACTTTGCAGCCCAATCCTTCCTATTCACACTCACCGTCTTCTCTAATATTTGCTTTATTTCTCTATTTGACACCTCAGCTTGCCCACTTATTTGAGGATGATATGTTGTAGCAACTCTGTGGCGAACTCCATATTTAGCTAGAAGGTTATTCAACAACCGATTGCAAAAATGAGTTCCCTCATCACTAATTAAGGCACGTGGAGTCCCAAATCTTAAAAACATATTCTTTTTCACAAAAGCAGCTGCCACCATGGAATCATTTGTTGGCAAAGCAATCTCCTCCACCATTTTTGACACATATTCAACTGATAGCAAAATGTATTTATTTCCTCTGGATGGTGGGAATGGTCCCATAAAATATACCCCTCACACATCAAAAAGGTCAAATTCTAGGATGTTATTCAAAGGCATCTCATGCCTCTTTGTGATTGTTCTTGTTCTCTGACATTGGTCACACTTCTTAACGAATGCATGGGCATCCTTGAATAAAGTTGGCCAAAAGAGACGAGATTGTTGTGACGACCCAAAGGGTCATCACCTGTTTTCCTCATCTGTTCCGTGCTTCCGAGGCCTTGAAAACCTCATTTTATATTGCCTCGATTTGCGTGCACAGTCCGGGTGCGTAGCCAGAAAATTTTTATGTTGAAATATGTGAATTCTGTGAAAAATTTTGATATTAATATTGATATAGTTGACTTTGGTCAACATATTTGGTAAACGGACCCGGACCCGAGTTTGGACTGTCCCGAAGGTCCGTTGAAAAATACGGGACTCGGGCATGTGCCCGGAGTCGAATTCCGAGGCCTAGAGCCCGAGATATGAATTTTTCTGTTAAATTATTT
>MU750712.1:101808-114808 GCA_026770625.1 Nicotiana glauca | reverse complement strand
TTCTCAAATAGTAACTAAAACAAGAAACATTTGTAGAATAGATAGACCAATCTCTGTGGGTTCGATATCTTTCTATACTATTATTTGACAGAGTACGAGTTAAAATTTTATATATACTAGACACTCGTCAATATCTAATTATTGGCACAAGTCTAGTCTGGTACACACAAATCTTTGCCATCCCTTTGCCTCAACATTTAGGGTGTTCCGATGAATTGGAACCCATGCTGGAGGTGGCCCCGGAGCTGCAAGAATCTCAGCTAGCCACGGGCGAGCTAAATCTCTCAGTGCTAACTTTTCTAGGTATTGCACAGGCTCCAAATCCTCAAACCCTAAATAAGCGTTCAGGGTGCTCTAGTCGAATCTCACCTTCAAATTTCTCACTTTTGTTACCTTAGTCCGTGCCTAGGTGGCGATAAATGTGACTCGTTATTTTCGGCTAAGTAATTATGAGGTCTCTATGCCTCGTTGTGAGTAAAGTGGAGGTTTGAAATGAGATATTTGTTAACATAAGGCTAATTGGCAATGTTGTGAGTTATGAACAACTATTATGGCCAAAGACGTGGTTATGGGCATACATATGATGTGTTTCACATGCAAATATCATTATGATAATGTCGTACGTTTTATGCGGAGTTTAGCATTTTTGATATGTACATTGTGGTAATTTGTTGATTTGTGGATGTGTTGTTAGGAGTTGTTTTGGTGTTACTCTAACAGGTGGATAGTCCCAATTACAGGGGAGACTCTACTGAAATTTTTGAAAAATTTGGGAGTTAGAAACGTTTTGACATATTAATATGTGTGAAGAAAGAGATAGGTTATGTTGTATATTTGAGGACGAATTACCCTGAGTGGGAAAAAATTCGAAGTATTTAAGCGCTATTACGAGTTGAAATAAGACAAATGCAGCATGATGATGTAGAACTCGGGTCCTATGACGAATGTCAGATGTTGAAGTTTCGGTCATGTCCTAAGGTTATGGACAAAGGATGAGGTGAAACCTATGAGCGCGTGATTTTTGCCCTAAGCAAATTATTCCTAAAATACAAACAAAATAATTTTTCATTATTTTTACAATTTTGCTGCATTTTTTGTGTTAATTAGTTGCCTAATAATTCATATTAAAAATACAATAAATATGCATATGCATTTGAATTTTTAATTTTAGTTCTAATTCATTTTGGAAACAAATTTTAAAAAATAATAATAATAGTAAAAAAATATCATTTTTAGTGTTTCAATTGAAAACTACTATGAAATAGATATTAAATAAATTTTAGAATCTAGTTAGTTTAACAATCAAATAAAATTAGAAAAATAAATAAAATTAAAAAAAGGAAAATAAAATACAAAAATAAAAAAGAAAAATACAATGCAAAAATACAAAATAAAAGGATTTGGACTAATAAAGAAATTGGGTTAATTATTATAAACCCAAATCAAATGCTCTAGCCTAAACAATATACCCGCCCAGGCCCAATATCTACCCTTTCAGCCCCAGGTAACCCAAACGACACCGTTTTTAGCAATTCAATTTGGGCCATTGAAATGAGTTAATCTAACGGTTGAAGCCCAGTCTTTTTTATAAATAAAACGACGCCGCATTAGGCCTTCAATCTGAACCCTTGATCAAATTAATCCAACGTACAAAAGTTGAGCTCTCATTTAAACAAACGACGTCGTATAGTACCCAGTAAATCTTAGCCATTCATTTTCATTAATCCAACGATAAGGGTCACTGGTTATGTTTTAATATGTATAGCATATACAAAATATTAGAAAACATTTCAGTCTTCTTCTTCCCGTCTAACCTAGCCGCCTCTATATTCTCTCAACAAACCAATCAACTCGCCCTTAACACCATAGAAGCATCTCAACCCCCTTTTCCCACCCCTCTACTTCTTTTTCCTCGAATAAGTCCCCATTTTTCCGAATATTCAATTTAGTCTCGTCGGAACCCTACCGCCGGCGAACATCACCTATGCCAATAGCCACCAAAATAACACCCCAGCCTCCTCTTGAGACCCTATTCCCGTTCCCCTTTATGGTTTCCTTTGAATCTTGACAGAAATCTTCAAATATCAATTTTAAAGTTTTTCGGCAAAGATTCAAGGTATCCAAAAAATTCCCAAAATAACACCATGAACTCCTCTTCTCATTTTCTATCCTAATCCATCAACCTTTTCCTTCGAATCTTCTTCAAAGTCGTCAAAATTCAAAGTTTGAGTTTTCTTGTCAAGTATTCAAGCTCAAATCTTTATGATTTTTGACCATAACATCCTTAACCACGTGTTTTACTATAAAAACACATTGTTGGGGATGTTACTGGTCAAGAATCTCGAAAGATTTTATAAAAAATGGCTGACAAGAGTTTTCATTAAATCAGTGAGTCCATGTCTTAAATCTTTTCTTCTGTTTTCATTTCTTTGTTTCTTCTTCATCCCTATTATTGTTAGTTTTGGAATTCTTAAAATTGTAGTAACCGTGAATTTTAGTCCTATTTGTTTTTCATTATAGATTTTGGGTAGTTTAAATATAAATTAAGGTTTCTCATATTCTGATTAGCTTAATAATAGGTTGGCATTAATCATTGTGTAATTATTATCCTGTTTTGATGATTGTTGGGTAATGTTTTCTGATTGTTAGTTGTTACTTCTGTTTCATAAAGTTCTATTAGTAATTCAGTGATGATTTTTGATGATTCATTAGTATAATTAGTATGCAATTAATATCAGTTGGATTGAATCTTAGAATATTTGATACTATTTTGGATATAGCTGTTTAAGATTAATAATCATAGTTAGTATAAAAAAAAAGAAGAAAAGAATTAGAAGCATTAATTTCATAAGTAAAGTAGGGGCACTTTCGGAATAGCAAAGTAGTGTAATGGTAATTTTAGCTTAGTTGAAGGGCATTTTTGGGATGTTAAAATGGGTTAGTAGTAATTTTAGCCTAGTTTCAGGGGTATTATAGGTATTGAAATGGATAGTTTAGCAATTATTAAAATGATGTGAGGGTAGAAAAGGAAATTCAAAGGGTAAGAACATGGTAGATGCAACTAGAACCTTCTAGAATGGGTTCTACTGTAAGTTTAAATAAAGAAAGTGTAGTAACTTGTTTAACTAGTCAAAAAAGGAAGGACCAATCTGAAAATATTAGAATTGAATTTCCCTCCAAATTCTTACTCTATAAATAGGCAATTTCTACCTTAAATCATAAGTTTTGAAACCCTAGAAAATTCCCAAAGATATTTGTCAATTCCAGATCTGAAATTAACATTTTCAGATCACAGTCTTTTCTTTTACAATCTGAATTCATGTCAAAAATCCAAAAAACAATAAGAAAAATCAGTAGAAAACCAACAAAAATTACTGTTGCATTAGGTTGATTTCTAGTTTTAGTAATCTAAGTTCATCCCCAAGCTCAATCTGTTATACCCAAGGTCCAGAAGCATTTCTAATTGGTTTCGAAGCAGTTTTGAATTAAATTGGGACAATTTCGTATCAGATCAGATGATGTGTTGCTGGACAAGTTTTTAGGTTCAATTCGAAGGTTATTTGGGTGTGTTCGAATCTATTTTGGATCGATTTATTTACCTTGCTGATTTAAAAAAAACAATTCTTGAAATCTGAAGTGATTTTTGGATTGAAATTGGAGTATAATTGAGGCTATTTTTGCTTAAATTGCTGTTGCCTGCACCTGTTGCCTCAACTGACTTTCCTTTGTTGAAATCCTATTCCAGGTACACTGCTTTGAAAAATTCTGACGTAACTCTGATTTTGAAGTTGCAATAAAAATGCATTCATGACTTGGCTGATTGATGATGTGCACTCATTTGGACAATTACTCGTCATTGTATATAGATTGTATTAAAGTAGTTTAATCTAGTTTTTTTTGCTTGATGTGTATAACATGGATTGTTAACTAATGGACTGTATATTTGGACTGTTTTTCTAGCATGTTTGGATTACATTGATGTCTGATTAGTAATAATATGTTAGTAAATATTCAGAATCTTTTTGTAGTAATATAGTAGATTACTAATCTAGAACAATTACAGTCAATTTTATATGTAAAAGAAGAGTTGGAAATAGTTCGTTAATCTCATTTGTTTAAATTTTGTTCAAGTATATTTTTGGTTGTTAAAAATTAATAGAAAATAGGAAGTAACTTCAAAAAATGTTTAAGTCTCCTAGCATATTAACGAAATTCCAGTGGTTCAGTTATGAATTCATAGGTTATTGGAATATTGATTTAATAACAGTAGTTAAAATCTGTTAAAAATGATATGTTAACTGTTAACAAAATCACTTAAGATTTTAGTAAGCAAAAACTTTATTTGCCTTATTTATAATTGCTGAAAGTATACATAAGCAATATTAATAGTCAATTAAATTGTAGATTTATCAGTTCCATGGGGTTTCGATCTTTTTACCTCTCTTAGGTAGCTTATTAGTGCTATTTGATTGGGCTGGTCTTGAGGCCCAAAGGAAAACAACATCATTCACGGATTTTTGGGCCACTGGCTCTAGGTCCAAGACTGTTGAATTTAATTGAAAATCAAAAGTCCCAAAAATAATAATATTAAAAAATATATAAAAATAATTAGAAATATGAAAATTAATCCATAGTTATAAAATTGGGTCTTGAAATTGGTAGTGGGTTTAAGCTAAAAGGTTTTACCCTTTTTGTTTGAATTCGAACTTGAATTCGAGATTTAAATTTATGATTGTGGATTAAATGATCCTTTAGAGACAAAACAAAAGAAAGAAAAATAGAAAATTTAGCTACTTTTGTTTGGCCTTTAATAAATAAAATGAGACGAGCCTCGTCAAACAAATACACAAATTACGGGGCCCTCATTAATAACTTACTAAAATAGTTAGTATTCAGGATAGGTCGTTTAGCAAATTTCACGGCCTTCCCAAAAGATAACGATGCGTTAGCCGCATTAGGCACGATTTGTAATAATATTACCTTCCTAATATGGGTGTGCATTTCATGCAACCCAAATCCAAATCCCAAAACGTTGAATAAGAATATGTTGAGGATTCGGGTGCATTTTATGTGACGTGATCTGAAAACATATCCTTAAACGACGTTCACTTTCTTAAAAAATAATTTGACAAAAGCAGTAACTAATTCTAAAATTGCACAAATAGGAGAGCATATATAAAAGTCAAATATTTTAGCCAAATATGACATTTGAGCGACCGTGCTAGAACCACAAAAATATGAATCCCGTTTCGATTGTCCTTAAATTGGAAAAACTCCTTTATTACTATATCTCTTCCCGGAGTGTAGTAAAAGCCGGATAAAGCTTTCTTCGGAAAAAGGAGGTGTGACAGCTCTGGCGACTCCATTGGGGATAAAGAACCCTGAATCTCTGGTTCAGGGTTCAAGAATTCGAGCTCAGTTAAATTGTTGTATTTGGCTTTATTTGATTTTGCTACACGTTCCATGCTTTTCGTGCTAAATGCTTACCTCTTTAATATATTGTTGAACTGTATATAAATTATCGCGAACCCCTCTCTCTTTCTGAGTCTTCTACATCATGGAGAAGGGTGCACTTTGTGTAGCTTCTCTTCTGTTAGTCTTTTTCCCAAATTTAGAACGAGGTTTGGATAAGTTGCAAAGCTGGGCGCTGCCTCCCCCTCGGCCCAAGTTGTCCGCTCGGGTAAGCCAGGTCTAGACCAATAAACCTAGGGTTTAAACCTAGAAGAACAATAAACTCACGCCGAATTCCTAGTAGGACGCTTGTTTGCATCATGTGCATTTGACTTAGGGGACTCAACACAGGGGTTGGGTCCGTCTAGGACAGGTAACCGAATTAAAATGACCATCCTGATGCATATTATGTGTTACTTGCATTTATTTGCTCGGCTCCGCATGCTGACCGGCTTGTAAACAATGAGTGAAAAATTGTAAAAATAGTAGTGTTAGGACTAAGGGAAGATAATCATTTATTGTGGAAAAAACCGATGTCCAAATAGTACCGAAATGCTGCTGGATTTTTTGAAAAATTGAAAAATGGAAAACAGAAAATATTTGAAGAAACAATAGAAAGGAATTGTTGGTCAAATGTAGTCTTGATTTTTGCCAATCGGCCCGAACTACACTGGTCTGATTCTCACCACGTGTGAGACACGTAGGCAACCCTTGACGGGTCCAACCATACCTTTTGCAAAAATAGGCAAAAATGTCAAAATTTTGATTTTTGTTATAAATAAATCGGGTGATGCTATTCTTGTATAAAATAAGCCGAATGTCCCTCAAAAGGACGTCGGAAGGTTGTTTTTGCAAGAATAGCCACTTTGAATAATTTGTGGGCACAGCCTTGAAATATCCCTTGTGAAAATGCTGAAAGGCCGTATCCGCAAAATCAAGTTTGGATCATCTATCAACTTTACAAAAATAACCACTCTGCTAAATAAGCCATTACATGGCTGGTTTTTGTTAAAATAGACACAATTGGCGTTAAAACTTTCTCAGTCTTGTGCTGGCCTGTGACGATGCTGAATGATGCCCCATGGGTCCCAGGATGAGAAATTTTCAAGTTTATTTTCTTAAACAAAATTTTGCAAAAAAATAGCCAATTTGTCAAAATAAGCCATTACATGGCAGGTTTTTGCTAAAATAGCCACAATTGGCATTAAAACTTTCTCAGTCTTGTGCTAGCCTATGGCGATACTGAGTGATGCCCATGGGTCCCAGGATGAGAAATTTTGATTTTTAATCATTGAATATGGAATTCTTAAATTAAAAGCTTTGCAAAAATAGCCATTTTTCTTTTAATCATTAAACTCCTTCAAATAAATGTGCAGGATGAATTCAAATGACATCGAAACCTTCTCAGTCCTGAGCGAGATACCCCTTAAGCTCCATTTGTGGTGGTATGATCTCGGAGATCAAAGCAAAAAATCAGTGGTAAAAATTCTGGGTGGCCTTTTAGGACTTATGAACATAAAACCGGGAAGGGATATTGTTGAAGCTTTGATACCGTTTTGGGATCCGACTCAAAATGTTTTCAGATTTTCTGATTGTGAGCTCACGCCAACATTGGAAGAAATAGTAGGGTATGCCGGGTTTGATGGAAACATGCGAAATAGATATCCTTTGTCGCCAAAACTGGTCATACTCCACAGATTTTTAGATTTGCTGAGTATCAGTCGGGATGTCCAGGACCCGTGTTTAAAGGATGGGTGTTGTACTCTGCATTTTCTCTATGATCGATATGGTAACCCAAGAGGCATCGAGGAACCTAACACCGACCTGACACATGAGGGAAATAATGATAAATGGGAGGCTCGATGAGGATTAGCATTTTTGATGGCCTTCTTAGGAATCATAATTTGCCCAAGGAAAGATGGAAATATAGACCTCGAGTTAGTAGGAATGATGGATATAGCTATGAAAAACCCTACTAGCACGGTGGTCTCCTTGATCGTAGCTGAGATATATCGGGCTTTAACTAAGTGTCGAGAAGGGGAAAAATTCTTCCAAGGGTGTAATCTTCTATTGCAAATGTGGATCCAAGAACATTTATGCCATCGCTCAGGATACATGAATTTCGGGTTGACTGGACTTAATTGCATCAATGAGTTTGAAACCCGAGTTACAAGCATTAAGTTTTCTGAAGGTGTTGAGGCTTGGACATCATGTTTAAGATCTTTGAATGCGGATAAAGTTGAATGGGCTTATGGGTGGCTTCCCGATACTGAAGTTGTTTACACTTCAGCAGAAGTCCCATATATTCTTCTAATGGGTATTCGGAGAATACAACCTTATGCACCTTACAGGGTCCTGCAACAATTTGGGAGGTTCCAAACGATGCACATTGATGAGGATTTGACTGAACAAATTATTGAATTGGGTCCCAAATCTACTTTTCCAAAAGCAAGAATTAGAAATATATGGAATGAAAGTCGGTTTCTACAACCTGACACTATGATACAAGACCGAGCAGAGGGTGAAGTAGACCCCAAGTATTTGATTTGGTTCGGCAAAAGGTTCCAGATTCCTAGGAGACCCGCCAAAAGACCCCATGTACAGCAGTTTACTGATGAAGCCCAAGTCCAATGGGAATGGTTAGCAAAAGAGAAAGAATACCGAGCTAAAATTGGTGTATTGGAGCAACAGGTGCGGGACCTTCAGTTTGAGAAAAGTGTGCAAATTGCAGCTGATGAAGGAGAGAAAAAGAAATTGGCCCAAGAAAATGAAGCTTTGAAGGCACAGATCCATCAAATGAAAATCGATGCTAGAAACCGAGAAAGAAGCGTGTCTGATGAAAGGTTGATCAAGGGATTGAAAAAGCAAATTTCGGATTGTCAAGAGGAGTTAGAAAAATCCGAAAGGAACATAGCAAGACTTCGAATACACTGGGCCAAGAAAACTAAGGAAAAAGCCCAATATGTACAACAGTTGAGAAAAGACTATGAGGGGACCATTGTCGATATGAGAAGAAAAGCAAATGCTCGGGAAGAAAAAGCAGCTCGGTTAGACAAAAATTTTCAGGCTGAAAGGGATCATTGTTATGAGATGATTGCTGAAATGCTGAAGGAAATAAAATTACTACAAGTTCTTCATCTCCAAGATTCTCAAATATTTGAAGCTCGAGCCCAACAGATAAGTCGATTGCCCCAGGAAAATGGCCAAATTAGGGAAAGAATTCGAGGTATTGCACGCTATGTTGTTAAAGGATGACAATATGGTGAAAAGATGGGGTATGTCACTTCCTCTGCAGCAGTGATGATATTTGTCCGACAAATTATGAATGATTTTGAGCAATTACAAAGCGGTCTTGCAAGCAGGCCTGTGGCAATACCGAGAGATGCCCCGTGGGCCCCAGGGTTTAAAGCTTTGATGTATTCTTAAAAAATAATATAGTAGTTGAATTTTAAATTTATATCTTTGATTTCAAAAATAGAATATTAGCTTAGTATTGATTGATGTAATCATTTGTCATTAATGAAATTTGAAAATTGTTCCAAAAGTTGTAATTATATTTTGCCTTCAATTTTCTATGAACACATTTGCGATAGGCAATTTCATAGGACCAGGAATAATCATATAAAAATACAAGTCAAAAAAAATAGTGAAAAAATAAATAATAAAAAACAGTGAAAATGAAAAGAATGAAAAGGAAAGAGAGGAAAAGCCACAACAAAAGAATTGGCAAAACAAAGGAAAAGGCAAGAATAAAAAAAAAGAGCCATAATTGAGAAAGTCGGGATGACGCATGTGGACGAGCAAAATTGTTTGAATACATCTATGCTCCCAATGTGCGATTATTGATTGATAATGCCCTAACCACTAACAAGCGTTGTTGTTGAGTCCAGACAGGTGGTTTTAGCTAGCTGGCATTCTGGCAACTCATCAGTACAACACCCGTTCCAAAAAAACGTCGAAAATGATAAGCCAAGAGATTGAAGCCACAATTGTTGACCCGGCTAGGGATGATGAAGCAGTGGATGCGAATGCTATGAAGGAGGAAATGTACAAGCTTAAGCAACAAATGGCTGAAATGTACCAGGCCTGGGCAAAAGGACAACCCTTACCTACATATCTTCCCAATCCCGTCTATGTTCCTCCACCAGTTCAAACACAAGACCCTCCTACCGTGAATTCATATACGGCCTACCCTACATATCCACCCTACTATGCAACCACTTCACAAACACCACCACCTACTCCACCACCAAAACAGATCCCACCTCCACCACCTCCAGTTGCTCTTGTGTATGTGGCTCCTCCACTAGCCACATTACACAAGTCTACAAGTGAACCTCTGTTCCATACTCAAGATAACCACTACTGTCCACCAGAACCTACTTTTAGACATCATGAGCCTTATCCTTACACTCCTCTCATTGATATATCCGAGGAAGAGAAATCTCCAAGAACCCCCAACAAGAAGAAATGATTCGTAAAGTAAAAAGTCTGGAACAGTCATTCTGGAATATGCAGGGTCTCGGGGGGCAGGTAAGTGTGGCTTATAAAGACCTATGCCTATTTCTAGAAGTTCAGTTGCCGGTGGATTTTAAATTGCCAAAGTTCGATCTTTACGATAGTCATGGTGACCCTGTGGCGCATTTGAGAGGATTTTGCAGTAAAATGAGGGGTGCTAGTGAAAAGGACGAATTGCTAATGGCGTACTTCAGCCAGATCCTTAGTGGATCTGCCTTAGAGTGGTATACGAGGCAGGATCACACTCGTTGGTTTACTTGGGATGACTTAGCCAAGGCCTTTGCCAATCACTTTCAATATAATTTGGAGATTGGTCCCGACAGACTCTCCTTGACGAAGATTGAGAAGAAGCCAGGGGAGAGCTTTGGAGAATATGTATTCCGATGGAGAGAGCAAGCTGCCCGAGTCGATCCACCCATGAAAGAGGGTGAAATGGTGGATTAATTCTTGCAAGCTCTAGAGCCTACATATTATGGACATTTGGTGTCAGCTGTTGGAAAGACATTCAATGAAGTTGTCAAAATGGGGAGTATGGTAGAAGAGGGCTTAAAGACTAATAAGATCATGAGCTACTCAGCGATAAAGGCTACAACTCAGGCCATCCAGACGGGCACTGGAGGGGTCCTGGGAAAGAAGAAGAAAGAAGAGGTAGCTGTTGTAGAAGGAAGGACATGGTCCAGGGGTCCTTCTCCTTACTATCATCAACCCCGCCCACATCACCAACCTTATCCACCTGCACCATATGGCCCACCACAACATTATTATCCTCCTCCTGTTCCCCACTTTTCAGATCATCATGCCCAAACTTACCCACAACCACAAGCACTATGGCGTGCGCCCACTCCTCACAGCACCTATCATACCCAAAATATATACCCACCTGCTAAAACATACAGAAACCCTGGTGGAATAGGTTTTCGCCCAAACCCTGCTGTCAGAAATGATAGGCTACAGAAGAAAAAGACTTTTACTTAATTAGGAGAATCCTACACCAGTCTATTTCACAGACTGAGATAAATTGGAGTTTTAAACCCCCATTGAACCAAAAATCCTGAACCCACCACCAAGGAACCTAGACCTCAGTTGTGAATATTGTTCAGGCGCTCCGGGGCACGACACGGAGAAATGTTGGCACTTGAAAATTGCTATTCAAGAGGTCATTGATTAAAGGAGAATTGAAGTTCAGGCCCCCCGAAACTCCTAATATTACACAAAATCCCCTACCTGTTCATCATGAAGCTCATATGATTGAGTTGGTACAGAGGGGAGAGTGTAAAAAGCCATCTCAGACGGTAATGATGATCAAAGCAAGTGAAAGCAAGGTAGATGAAAAGGCAATGGGTGGGGGAGCAGTGGTTGCAATTGAACAAGTTATTGATAAGCCAGTATTGATAACAAAACCAGAGCCAGTGAAAGTGATAGTACCATGGGCAATTGTAAAGCCTGTATTAGTTGTGAAAGGAGCCCAAGAAGAACCGGTCACTCAATTGCCCATTGTGGATGCAAAAGTTGTCCCATAGAACTACAACAAAGTGACTGTCATGTATCGAGGGAAAGAGGTCAGAGATAAAATTTGTGAAACTCATGGTTTGACAAGATCGGGGAGGTGCTTTGCCCCCGAAGAATTAAGAAAAGCCAAACTAACCAAGGACAATCCGGCTCCTGTGAAAAAGGCTGTCACTAAGGAGGAAGCTGAGGAATTTCTGAGAAAAATGAAGGCACAAGATTACTCGATAGTGGAACAACTGAGGAAAATATCGGCACAGATCTATCTGTTGTCTTTGCTAATTCACTCAGATGAACATCGCCATGCAGTAACGAAGATCTTGAATGAAGCACATGTTCCCGAGAAAATTACAGTAAATCATCTTGAAAAGATCGCGAATAAAATTTTTGAGGTGAACAGGGTGTCATTCTCAGATGACGAATTGCCAGTGGAGTGAACTGAACACAACAGAGCACTGTACCTTACTGTGAAATGCAAGGATTTTGTAGTGACCCGTGCGCTAATTGATAATGGGTAAAGTGCCAACATATGCCCTCTGTCTACTTTGGAGAAACTGAAGGTCGATAATGAAAGAATTCACAAAAACGGTATATGTGTTTGTGGATTCGATGGGGGAGGGAAGAATACTGTTGGAGACATTGTGCTACTTACCATTGGGCCGGTGGAGTTCACGATGGAATTCCAAGTACTGGATGTTGTTGTATCCTATAATCTTTTTCTGCGCCGACCATGGATCCACGCTGCAAAGGCTGTGCCATCTTCACTACATCAGATGGTAAAGTTTGAATGGGATCGTCAAGAGATCGTGGTCCACGGGGAGGATAATTCTTGCAATATTATTACTCCCTTTTAAGAAGTTGAGGATGATATGGGCCCATGGGTATACCAAGTGGTGGATACAGTATCGGTAGCTAATGTTCTGGAAGGTGAGCAAGTTCATATGCCAAAGGTGGCAACCGCATCTGTTATGGTGGCTACAGAAATGTTGAGAAATGGATTTCTACCTGGAAAGGGATTGGGAGCTTTATTACAGAGTATTACACAACCAGTGTCTCTTCTTGGTAACATTGATACTTTTGGGATGGGCTTTAAATCTACCGTTGCTGATATAAGGAGAGCTCGGAAGTTGAAGAAGAAAGTGTGGACCCTCCCTAAACCTATCCCTCGCCTTTCCCGTTCTTTCATCCGGTCTGGTACTAAAAGGCACCCGGCGACAGTGATGCCCAGCTTAGCAGAGATAAAGCCTGAAAGGGAAATGATTGAAAGATTTGAAAAGTTGTTCGAAGAAGTGGATGTGGTAGAAGCAAATGAGGGTCCAAGCAGAATTGATGTCCAGTTCGTGGGATCTCGGGCCAATCTGAATAACTGGGAAGCTACTCATCTTCCAACTCGGAAGGAGTCGCGGTAGTTAGTTTTTGATTTACTTTTTGAGTATTAAATCTATTTTATTTGAGGGTTGTAATTCAGATTTCTATGTTCCGTCCAATTGGATGAGTCAAACCTTGTTATCTTACGAATTTCAAT
>MU750712.1:84563-101022 GCA_026770625.1 Nicotiana glauca | reverse complement strand
TCTTGATAATCAATGTGAAATAGTAATACAAGAAATTGAATGTGATGATGAGGTGGAGTATGATGACGAGGAGGCTTTGGAAGAAATTAGTAAAGAGTTCTGTCAATATGAGGAAAAGCCCAAACCTAACTTGAATGATACAAAGGCAATCAATCTGGGGGATCAGGAAAATGTTTGGGAAACAAAAATAAGTGTACATTTGGAAGCTCCACTCAGGGATGAGTTTATCAAGTTGTTGTTTGAATATAAAAATATCTTTGCATGGTTATACGATGACATGCCGGGTCTGAGTACTAATCTGGTGGTTCACAAATTTCCCACTTACTCGGAATGCCCGCCTGTCAAGCAGAAGCTGAGAAAATTCAAGACAGACATCAGTGTGAAAATAAAAGAAGAAGTCAATAAAAGTTTAAGTTAAAGGTTATATGGGTTACCAAATATCCCACCTGGTTAGCCAATGTTGTGCATGTGCCAAAGAAAGATGGGAAGACCAGGGTGTATGTTGATTATCGGGATCTCAACAAGGCGAGTCCAAAAGACAATTTTCCACTGCCAAACATCCACTTACTAATTGACAATTGTACCAAACATGAGATCGGCTCTTTTGTAGATTGTTATGCAGGTTACCACCAGATTCTGATGGATGAGGAAGATGCTGAAAAAACGGCATTCATCAGACCTTGGGGGACATAATGTTACAGGGTGATGCCGTTTGGACTGAAAAATGCAGGGGCAAAATACATGAGGGTGATGAATACCATGTTCCATGATATGATACATCAGGAGATTGAAGTTTATGTGCATGATGTAATTATCAAGTCCAGAAAGCAGTGTGATCATGTTAAAGACTTGAGGAAGTTTTTCCAGAGGTTTCATAGGCACAATCTCAAACTCAATCCAGCAAAGTGTGCTTTTGGAGTACCGTCAGGAAAGTTGTTGGGGTTTGTGGTGAGTCGACGTGGTATTGAATTGGACCCGTCTAAAATCAAAGCCATTCAGTAATTGCCTCCACCAAAGAGCAAGAAAGAAGTGATGAGTTTGCTCGGAAGGTTGAATTATATATCAGCAGGTTCATTGCTCAGCTTACGTCAACTTGCGAGCCTATCTTTAAACTATTGAAGAAAGAGGCTGCAGTTAAATGGACAGATGAGTGCCAGGCTGCATTTGACAAAATCAAGGAGTACTTGGCCAATCCACTGTATTAGTTCCGCCTGAGCGAGGAAGACCTCTGATCCTTTATTTGATGGTGTTGGATAATTTTTTCGACTGTGTACTAGGGCAGCATGATTTTACATGAAAGAAAGAGCAGACAATTTATTACCTCAACAAGAAATTCACATCTTACGAGGTAAAATACACTCAATTGGAGAGGACATGTTATGCTTTGACCTGGGTGGCACAGAAGTTGAAACATTATTTGTCATCCTATATCACTTATCTCATTTCACCGGCTGGATCCGTTGAAGTATATCATTCAGAAGCCCATGCCCACAGGGAGGCTCGCTAAATGGCAAATCCTGCTCACAGAATTTGATATTGTAACCCGCACTGCAATGAAAGCACAAGCAGTGGCTGATCACTTAGCAGAGAATCCAGTTGATGATGAATATGAACCGATGAAAACATATTTTCCTGATGAGGAAGCAATGTACATTGATGAGATTGAACAAGATGAAAAGCCTGTTGGAAGCTATTTTTTGATGGGGCTGCTAACAACAAAGGTGTCAGAATAGGAGCAGTACTTATTTCATAGACGGGACAACATTATCCTGTCACTAACCAGCTCCGTTTCTTTTGCGCCAACAATATGGCTGAGTATGAAGCATGTATTTTGGGGTTGAGAATGGCTATAGATATGGGTGTCCAAGAGATTTTGGTCATGGGTGACTCGGATCTCTTGGTACATCAAATTCAAGGAGAATGGGAAACACGGGATTTAAAACTTATACCACACTGGCAGTGTCTACATGAACTATGTGAGCGGTTTCAGTCCATAGAATTCAAGCACATTCCGAGAACCCATAAAGAAGTTGTTGATGCTTTGGCCACTCTGGCATCAATGTTACATCATCTGGATAAGGCTTATGTGGACCCATTACAAATTCAGGTACGGGATCAACATGCTTATTGCAATACGGTGGAAGAGGAGCTTGACGGGGAGCCATGGTTCCATGATATTAAAGAGTAGCTCTGAATGGGAGTATATCCGGCACAGGCCACGGGGGATCAAAAGAGAGCTATCAGACAATTGGCAAGTGGATTTTTCTTTAGCGGAGGGGTTTTGTACAAAAGAACCCCGGATCTTGGTTTGTTGAGATGTATGGATGCAAAACAGACTACAACATTTATGGCCGAGGTACATGCAGGGGTCTGCGGACCGCATATGAATGGGTATGTGCTAGCAAAGAAAATTCTCAGAGCAGGATATTACTGGCTTACTATGGAACGGGACTGTATCATCTTTGTGCGCAAATGTCATCAATGACAGGTACATGGAGATCTGATCCATTCCCCACCATCCGAATTGCATACAATGTCGGCATCATGGCCCTTCGTCGCTTGGGGTATGGATGTCATTGGGCCGATCGAGCCAGTAGCATCTAATGGGCACAGGTTTATTCTGGTTGCCATTGATTATTTTACTAAATGGGTTGAGGCAAAAATGTTCAAGTCGATGACCAAGAAAGCAGTGGTGGATTTTGTGCATGCAAACATCATATGCCGGTTCGGAATTCCGAAGGTGATTATCACACATAATGGGGCCAATCTTAATAGTCATTTGATGGCAGAGACATGTTAGAAGTTTAAAATTACACACCGCAATTCCACACCATATCGTCCAAAGGCAAATGGAGCAGTTGAAGCGGCCAATAAGAACATTAAGAAAATTCTTTGGAAAATGGTGGAAGGATCGAGGTAGTGGCTTGAAAAATTACCATTTGCTTTGCTGGGATATCGCACTACTGTTCACACTTCAGTAGGGGCAACTCCTTATTCATTAGTGTATGGCACAGAGGCAGTGATACCTGCAAAAGTTGAAATACCTTCCCTTCGAATTATTGCAGAGGCATAAATTGATGATGATGAGTGGGTCAAAGCTCGTCTGGAACAGTTGAGCTTGATTGATGAAAAGAGATTGGCAGCAGTATGTCATGGGCAATTGTATCAACAGAGAATGGCCAAAGCTTATAATAAGAAAGTGCGTCCACAGAAATTTGAAGTCGGACAGTTGGTATTGAGGCGCATTTTACCTCATTGGGCTGAAGCAAAAGGAAACTTCGCTGCTAACTGGCAAGGACAATTTGTTGTAACACAAGTGTTGTCCAACGGAGCATTATATCTAACAGATATAGAAGGGAAATGTGTAGAAATGGATATAAATTCCGATGCAATCAAGAGATATTATGTATGATCTCTTTATCTTTATGTATCTGATTGTATTTGACATATTATGAGACTGAAATGATGAAGGCATTTTATTCTACTATCCAAATGCTTTATCCATTGTTATCCCTTCGAGCCTTATTATATTTTCTTTCATATCCCTCTTTCGGAATCAACAACTAAATCAAGGATTGAACAAGGAAATCAAGTGGATAAAACAAAAGAAGAAAGAGAAAAGAAAAGAAGAGAAAAAAGAAGAAAGAAAAAAAAAGAAAAGAAAAAAAAAGAGAAGAAAAAGAAAAGAAAAGAAGAAAAGAAAGAAAAAAAAAGAAAAGAAAAAAAAATGGAATGAAGGAAACATTGCAACAAAGAAGCGATTTTATGACCTGAACTACGTTTGACTTGATCCCGAAAGGGTACGTAGGCAGCCTCACTGAGGTTCAGTCACAACAGGAGGAAAGTCCACGAATCCCCAAGAATGAAACTGGGGCAGAAGTTATATTTTTTATGGAAGATATTGATTCCAAAAGTTGTAAGTTTTGAACCCACATTGGAATATTTTGATCCTTTATACCCTTCTTTCTAAACCCATCCAAAAAGCCACATTACGGTCCAAAGAAAGACATTCTGACCGATTTTAAAAAATGTTAATACAAGCAGATAAGGTGAATCATGTTATGGACAACACTCCGGTACCAGAAGATGAAAGACTGAAAATGAGAGAGTCTTATTGGTGAAAACCCTCACAGGCGTCATAAGGCGATGTGAGTTGAGAGATATGAAAATGAGAGAGTCTTATTGGTGAAAACCCTCACGGGAACCGTAAGGCGAAAGTAAGTTCCAAAGTGGGGAAATGAAAGAAGTTTGTGGTTGAAAAGTGACAAAACTAGTAAGGTTTGGGTGTTGTCGAAGATCGGGTTGTGAAATATGGAACAGCAAATGGGGCAATTGATAGTCGGTTGGTTGAACAGACTATGCTGGTTAATCAAAAAGGCATGGAATGATCAATGGAATCAGCCTTTCCACTTAGATAATTCCTATCCTCTTTCTCTTTTTAGAGACCTTCTATCCTCAAAACTTCGAGGTCATTGCATTTCTTTTTCTTGAAATCTGTCTATAAGACATTTTTAATCAAAGCTAACTACCAGTTTCCTAGTTGTATGGCACAACGAGGTCGGGACATATTAAAGGAAAGTAAAACACGAAGGACCAATGCAAATCCCATCAGAAGGGTAATCAGATGATTAGAAGAAAAATCAAGGTTTCACAGAAAGGGGAGCAGAAACACCAAGACAGTAACATGAGGAAAACATTTGGGTCATCAGGATCAGAAAAGTTTGAAAGTTAGCCGGAAAATTATGACAAGTCAAAACAAGTTTAAAGAGGCAAGTCGGAGCAAGTTCAGAAGCGGGAGCATGGCCAACAAGAATACCAACAGCTAACCACCATTTTTATATTAACAAATTTTTCTTTGATTAGAACAAAGGAGGACAGTGCAAGTTTTAAGGGAAAGCAGCAATGTTCAAAGGAATCCATTTTAAGTTTCAGCATTCAGGCACCCACCTAGAGAACAAGGGAGGACAGTTCAAGTTTTAAGGGAAAGCAGCAATGTTCAAAGGAATCCATTTTAAGTTTCAGCAGTCAGGCGCCCTCTTGGAGAACAAGGGAAGTATAATTTTAGCTTTCAATTTGTATATTTGATAATATGCTGTACCCAGCCACTAGACTGGGCAGAAAATTTTCGTGGTTTTATATGTTTGTTGTAAGTAGGCGCCCACCTGAAGAACAAGGGAATATCTTTTCAAATTCAGCAAGCAGGCGCCCACCTGAAAAATAAGGGCATATCTTTTCAGATGCAGCAAGCAGGCGCCCACCTGAAGAACAAGGGAATATCTTTTCAAATGCAGCAAGCAGGCGCCCACCTGAAGAACAAGGGAATACATTCCAAAGTACAACAAGCAGGCACCCACCTTAAAAACAAGGGAAGTATAATACAACTCTTATCTCAAGATAACATTCAGTAACATCATGCACCCAGTTATCAAACTGGGGCAGAAATTTTTCTTTGTTTTGTATGTTTGTTGCAAGCAGGCACCCACTTGGAGAATAAGGGAATACTTTTTAAGCAATGGTAAGCAGGAGCCCACCTGAAGAACAAGGGAATACTTTTTCAAGCAATGGTAAGCAGGAGCCCACCTGAAGAATAAGGGAATACTTTTTTCAAGCAATAGTAAGCAGGAGCTCACCTGAAGAACAAGGCAATACTTTTTCAAGCAATCACAAGCAGGAGTCCACCCGAAGAATGGACACATATTTCAAAACATAGTCAAGGCAACAATGAAAAATTCACTGGAAGAATACAAGATGCAAGATTAAGGCAATACAAGAACACGAGATGCCCGGCATAGATAGGATTTTCGTAAATCATAGGACATAGCATATGCTAGCTTCTTTTTATCTTTACATGGTGTAATAAGGGGGTCAGCAAGCAGTAACAGCAGCAATAACAGTGAAATCACAGCTTCATGGTAGTCCCAGCTACCAGACACTCCTGAACTACACTTACCTGATTCCTGTTTAGCCCGGGATATGTAGGCAACCTCTGAAGCAGGTGCGGTCAAATGTTTTCAAAAATACTTCACATGGAATATGTGAATGGGCAAAAATCCCTCATTACCGCTCACTTGTCTTTGCACGAAAACTCTTCGTGTTTCCGGGCAAAGAGGGGCAGCTGTGAGCACGTGATTTTTGCCCTAAGCAAATTATTCCTAAAATACAAACAAAATGATTTTTCGTTATTTTTACAATTTTGCTTCATTTTTTGTGTTAATTAGTTGCCTAATAATTCATATTAAAAATACAAAAAATATGCATATGCATTTGAATTTTTAATTTTAGTACTAATTCATTTTAGAAACAAATTAAAAAAAAATTAATAAAAAATAGCATTTTTAGTGTTTCAATTGAAAACTACTATGAAATAGATATTAAATAAATTTTAGAATCTAGTTAGTTTAACAATCAAATAAAATTAGGAAAATATATAAAATTGAAAAAAGGAAAATAAAATACAAAAATACAAAAGAAAAATACAATGCAAAAATACAAAATAAAAGGATTTGGACTAATAAAGAAATTGGGTTAATTATTATAAACCCAAATCAAATGCTCTAGCCCAAATAATATACCCGCCCAGGCCCAATATCTACCCGTTCAGGCCCAGGTAATCCAAACGACACCGTTTTTAGCAATTCAATAAGGGCCATTGAAATGAGTTAATCTAACGGTTGAAGTCTAGACTTTTGTTATAAATAAAACAACGTTGCATTAGGCCTTCAATCTGAGCCCTTGATCAAATTAATCCAACGGACAAAAGTTGAGCTCTCATTTAAACAAACGATGT
Organism: Nicotiana glauca; assembly: GCA_026770625.1. Taxonomy (NCBI): domain Eukaryota; kingdom Viridiplantae; phylum Streptophyta; class Magnoliopsida; order Solanales; family Solanaceae; genus Nicotiana; species Nicotiana glauca. The sequence goes on along the minus strand of MU750712.1, from coordinate 94,235 downwards.
CGTATAGTACCCAGGAAATCTTAGCCGTTCATTTTCATTAATCCAACTGTAAGGGTCACTTGTTATGTTTTAATATGTATAGCATATACAAAATATTAGAAAACATTTCAGTCTTCTTCTTCTCGTCTTACCTGGCCGCCACTATATTCTCTCAACAAACCCCGCCGGAACCCTACCGGCGGGAGATGCCATTGATGCCAATCAACTCGCCCTTAACACCATAGAAGCATCTAAACCTCCTCTTCCCACCCCTCTACTTCTTTTTCCTCGAATAAGTCCCCATCTTCTCGAATATTCAATTTAGTCTTGCCGGAACCCTACCGCCGGCGAACATCACCTATGCCAATAGCCACCAAAATAACACCCCAGCCTCCTCATGAGACCCTCTTCCCATTCCCCTTTATGGTTTCCTTTGAATCTTGCCAGAAAGCTTCAAATATCAATTTTAAAGTTTTCCGGCCAAGATTCAAGGTATGCAAAAAATTTCCAAAATAACACCATGAACTCCTCTTCTCATCTTCTATCCTAATCCATCAACCTTTTCCTTCGAATCTTCTTCAAACTCGTCAAAATTCAAAGTTTGAGTTTTCTGGTCAAGGATTCAAGCTCAAATCTTTATGATTTTTGACCATAACATCCTTAACCACGTGTTTTCTTATGAAAACACATGATTGGGGATGTTACTGGTCAAGAATCTCGAAAGATTTTATAAAAAATGACTGGTTAGAGTTTTCATTACATCAGTGATTCCATGTCTTAAATCTTTTCTTCTGTTTTCATTTCTTTGTTTCTTCTTCATCCCTATTATTTTTAGTTTTGGAATTCTTAAAATTGTAGTAACCGTGAATTTTAGTCCTATTTGTTCTTCATTATAGATTTTGGGTAGTTTAAATAGAAATTAAGGTTTCTCATATTCTGATTAGCTTAATAATAGGTTGGCATTAATCACTGTGTAATTATTATCTTGTTTTGATGATTGTTGGGTAATGTTTTCGGATTGTTAGTTGTTAATTCTGTTTCATGAGGTTCTATTAGTAATTCAGTGATGATTTTTGATGATTCATTAGTATAATTAGTATGCAATTAATAACAGTCGGATTTAATCTTAGAATTTTTGGTACTATTTTGGTTATAGCTTTTTAAGATTAATAATCATAGTTAGTATAAAAAAAAGAAGAAAAAAATTAGAAGCATTAATTTCAGAAGTAAAGTAGGGGCACTTTCGGAATAGCAAAGTAGTGTAATGGTAATTTTATCTTAGTTGAATGGCATTTTTGGGATGCTAAAATGGGTTAGTAGTAATTTCAGCCTAGTTTTAGGGGTATTATAGGTATTGAAATGGGTAGTTTAGCAATTGTTAAAATGAAGTGAGGGTAGAAAAGGATATTCAAAGGAGTAAGAGCATGGTAGATGCAACTAGAACCTTCTAGAATGGGTTCTAGTGTAAGTTTAAATAAAGAAAGTGTAGTAACTTGTTTAACTAGTCAAAAAAGGGAGAACCAATCTGAAAATATTAGAATTAAATTTCCCTCCAAATTCTTACTCCATAAATAGGCAATTTCTGCCTTAAATCAGAAGTTTTGAAACACTAGAAAATTCCTAAAGATATTTGTCAATTCCAGATCTGAAATCAACATTTTCAGATCACAGTCTTTTCTTTTTACAATCTGAATTCATGTCAAAAATCCAAAAAACAATAAGAAAAATCAGTAGAAAACCAACACAAATTACTGTTGCATTAGGTTGTTTTCTAGTTTTAGTAATCTAAGTTCATCCCCAAGCTCAATCTGTTATAGCCAAGGTCCAGAAGCATTTCTAATTGGTTTCGAAGCAGTTTTGAATTAAATTGGGACAATTTCGTATCAGATCAGATGCTGTGTTGCTAGACGAGTTTTTAGGTTCAATTCGAAGGTTATTTGGGTGTGTTCGAATCTATTTTGGATCGATTTATTTACCTTGCTGATTTAAAAAAAACAATTCTGCAAATCTGAAGTTATTTTTGGATTGAAATTGGAGTATAATTGAGGCTGTTTTTGCTCAAATTGCTGTTGCCTGCACCTGTTGTCTCAGCTGACTTTCCTTTGTTGAAATCCTATTCCAGGTACACTACTTTGAAACATTCTGATGTAACTCTGAGTTTGAAGTTTCAATAAAAATGCTTTCATGACTTGGTTGCTTGATGATGTGCACTCATTTGGACGGTTACTCGTCATTGTAGATAGATTGTATTGAAGTAGTTTAATCTCGTTTTTTTTGCTTGATGTGTATAACGTGGATTGTTAACTAATGGACTGTATATTTGGACTGTTTTTCTAGCATGTTTGGATTACATTGATGTCTGATTAGTAATAATATGTTAGTAAATATTCAGAATCTTTTGTAGTAATGTAGTACATTACTAATCTAGAATAATTGCAGTCAATTTAATATGTAAAAGAAGAGTTGGAAATAGTTCGTTAATCTCATTTGTTTCAATTTTGTTCAAGTATATTTTTGGTTGATAAAAATTTATAAAAATAGGAAGTAACTTCAAAAAATATTTAAGTCTCCTAGCATATTAACGAAATCCAGTGGTTCAGTTATGAATTCATAGGTTATTGGAATATTGATTTAATAACAGTAGTTAAAATTTGTTAAAAAATGATATGTTAAGTGTTAACAGAATCACTTGAGGTTTTAGTAAGCAAAAACTCTATTTGCCTTATTGTTCATTGCTGAAAGTATACATAGTTAGATAGCGGGTTTAAGCTAAAAGGTTTTACCTTTTTTGTTTGAATTCGGACTTGAATTCGCGATTTAAATTTATGATTGTGGATTAAATGATCCTTTAAAGATAAAACAAAAGAAAGAAAAATAGAAAATTTAGCTACTTTAGTTTGGCCTTTAATAAATAAAATGAGACGAGCCTCGTCAAACAAATACACAAATTGCAGGGCCCCCATTAATTACTTAATAAAATACTTAGTATTTGGGATAGGTCGTTTAGCAAATTTCACGGCCTTCCCGAAAGATAACGATGCGTTAGCCGCTTTAGGCACGATTTATAATAATATTACCTTCCTAATACAGGCGTGCATTTCATGCAACCTAAATCCAAATCCCAAAATGTTGAATAAGAATATGTAGAGGATCCGAGTGCATTTCATGTGACGTGATCTGAAAACATATCCTTAAACGACGCTCACTTTCTTAAAAAATAATTTGACAAAAGCGGTAACTAATTCTAAAATTGCACAAATAGTAGAGCATATATAAAAGTCAAATATTTTAGCAAAATATGACATTTGAGCGACCGTGCTAGAACCACGAAATTCGGGAGTACCTAACACCTTCTCTCGGGTTAACAGAGTTCCTTATCCAGATTTCTGGTTTGCGACTGTTACGCAGAGTCAAACCCTTCCTTGATTCGGTATTCAAACCGGTGACTTGGGATACCATAAATCTCCCAAGTGGCGACACTGAATCTTAAATAAAAACAAATCCCGTTTATATTGTTCTTAAATTGGAAAAACTCCTTTATTACTATATCTCTTCCCAGGGTGTAGTAAAAGCCGAATAAAGCTTTCTTCGGAAAAAGGGGGTGTGACAAGACCTTCAGTTAAGTTGAAGGATCAGTTATACGAATTTGCTTGATTAGGGTTTATTCGGCCTAGTGTATCACCTTGGGGTGATCCTGTCTTTTTTGTGAAGAAAAAGGACGGTTCTATGCATATGTGCATTAATTATCGCCATTTGAACAATGGTTACAGTGAAGGACCGTTATGCTTTTCCTCGTACTGATGATCTATTTGACTAGCTTCAGGGCGCACAAGTGTTAGCTAAGATTGACTTGCACTCAGGTTACCATCGGTTGAAGATTCGGGAGCCATATATCTTGAAGACTACTTTCAGGACTCAGTATGGTCATTACGAGATCCTTGTTATGTCATTTGGGCTAACCAATGCTCATTCCACTTAAGTGTTCATGTGCCATGTGTGGTGAGATTTATTGTGGGTTCTTTTGAATTACTTGTAGTCTAGAACTTGCTCGGAATGTGCTTCAAGGCGATATTATAGACAAATTTGGTTTGAAAACTGATATTAGGCCTTCCTTGGACCGCCATTGTGACATAAATTTCCAACCCTTGAATATTTTCCCTAGTCAACCCATTTTGAGCCTTTAACCTTGTTCTTTGGCAACCATGTTACAAACTTTATTCCTTTGTTCTTTATTGATCTAGCTTTTGGCAAAATCCAATTGAAACCAATAACTCAAAGAGGTTACATATAGCATAGCAAGTTATTTAGTTAATTAAAGAGCTAATACTTGAGTCTAAAAGTCATGACATCTTAATTTCAATTATTTTTCTTGTTCAACAATCAAAAATTCATAGGCAAAATACATAAGTTTCCCCTGAATTATGTACGAAATCCCTGTTACACACTTTTTGCGGATGAAAATTACCTTACGTACTTAACCTTTACAAAGTGTGCCTAATACACACTACTTTGCCTACGTGGCCAGCGCGTGTTTTATTAAGAAAATAAGGCTTGTGAAGAAACAAAAATATATATCTGATATTTCATTTAAATGATTCAGATCTAACAAAGTTTATCTAGTGGTTCAAATTGATTTTCCTTTTTCTTTTCTTTCTTTCTTTCATTTTTCTTTTACTTTATTTTGTTCATTCTTCAACGAAACAAAAAGTTCTCCCATGTTTGTCTTCCACAATCCCCCCATATCCCAGACCGGCCTTTATTTGTATTCTTGTGAAGAGTCCAATAATGAAGCTTGATGGCCTATGGAATTTTAAAAGTAGAGAGAGATAGTATTTTTTGGAAGAGAGATCTTTTGGGTTTCTCCATATTAATGTAGATTGGTTGATGAGAAGGTGAATCTATGGTTGATGTTTTCTTCAATTAGAGCCGTCACTGCTCTCTGCAACTCTTTTTTAGTTTAGCCACCGCCTTGGCCACCAGCGGCAGTCCTCCTTTGCTCTCTATGGTGGTTCTTGCCATCCTTGATTTTTATGAAGAATAAAATAGAATTTAAAGATTTTACAAGAAAGATAATAAGTTCGACAGTAAATGTGTAGGCCTTCTTACTTAAAGAAGTTAATCCTGATTATTATTATGGGATTCATTTACAGTGAAAGAAAAATAATTTTAATGGAGATGTGATGTTAGGGGTGATGTTGCGCTGGTAGCCATGGTGATGGATTTAATGAAAAAGATGGGATCTAATCATAATCTAAAGGGTTTTTCCTTTTTTAATAAGTTAATGACACGTGTCACTATCTGATTGGAGCATGAAATTACACATATTTTGAAAAATTGGTCAAGAAAAAAGTAGTGTATTTTGGACACACTTCTAAAATGTTGGGTGTGGAAAAGGTTGCCCGTGGTCGAGAGATGTGTAACAGAGATTTGGGTGCAAGGTCAATGGGTAAACTATGTATTTTGCCAAAATCATATGCCGAGGTTTAAATCATGTTGGTACCAACCAAGCCACAACTTGGTCAATGGGCACAAACCCCAACTCAAACCATTTATTTTTCCTAAACTAATAAAAAAATATATCTAATTACATGACTAATTCCCTTTAAAAACTATCCATCATCGGGAAAAGTCAACCAAACTTTTCTACAATTACCCGGTTCAAGAAGAAAATTGGCATCCTTGGGAAAAGAACTGTGGTATAAAGAAAACCAAGAATATCACCACCAACATAAAACAAACTATATATATAAAAAAAATTAAGAAGCTAATAAGCATACTAATATAATACATCACATGAAAATACACTAACAACAAAATGAAAACAAATACAGTACCAATCTACCATACATCCATAATTATATTAAACAACAATTATCTAATAAACATACTAATATAACACATCACATGAAAATATACTAACAACAAAATGAAAACAAACACAGTACCAATCTGTCGTATATCCACGATTATATTAGAACAACAGTCATACAAGAAGTCACCCCTAACTAAAGATGTTGCAATATCTCCAATGCAACAAACATGATAGAGTAAAAATGGTGGAAATTGCTCCCTGAATACTGCATCAAGTGCTTGTCACGATCCAATTTCCAAAACCGTCCGTGATGGCGTTTTTCGTGAAGACAAGACCAGCCAACTAACCCAAAATCGTCTCTTTAACAGTCATTACCATAATGAATAGAAAATACAACTTAAAGGCATTAAAAATCGTTAATTACAACCCAACATAACCCTACCAGGGTGTCACCAGTCACGAGCATCTAAAGAAGATTGAACACAACTACTGGGCCAATAATAATATATAGAATAAAATCTGGAATCAAAAGATGAGGTCCGGTGCCGCGAATACTGGCGGTCACCTTTCCCACTACAGTAGTAATACCTTCAATCAGCTATTAACCCGCTTCTGGGTAAACAATACCTGCAACTGCACGCGAGGTGCAGGGAGTAAAGTGAGTACTCCAACTCAATGAGTAATAAAAGTAAATAATAACTGAGAAGCACGAAATCCCGTAAAACAACCAACAGGCTATACAGAAGAAGGGTACAATTTCCGAGAAAACGGTGAAATCAATAAACTCTTTAGAAATGTTTCGGCTCAGTTCAAATCTCTTTTGAAAATGGTCTTTTCAATAATTGCAAAATTGTTTTAAAATAGTTAGTGCTGATTAGCACAGAAAATCCTCCCCTCGGGCACAAATACCGCAGCATAACAGGTAAAAATGCAAATAAGTATGTAAGATGAGCACATAAAAGTTCTCCCATCGGGCACAGCTCAAACAGCACCAGCCACTCGGGCTCAATATCAGCTGCTCAGAATAGTTTCTGCCCCTCGGTCTCAGTCTCAATCACATGGTGCAACATCAGCCCCTCGAGCTCACTCCCAACTCACATCAGTACAATATCAGCCCTTCGGGCTCACTCTCACTCAAATGGGTACCCGTGCTCACTGTGGGTGTGCAGACTCCAGAGGGGCTCCTACAGCCCAAGCGCTATCAATATGGCCTGAAAGCCTGAACAATATCAATGCGAGGCTTGAAAGCCTGCTCATAATACACTTGATTCCTGAAAGCATCCTCACATAACACTCGAGGCCTGGAAGCCTCCTCACCAATCACTCGAGGCCTGAAAGCCCCCTAACATCACTCGAGGCCTGAAAGCCTCCTCACATCACTCGTCAGATCCCCAATCATGGCCCTCGGCCTCAATCAATCCAAATAATCATAATCCCCTCGGGTATTAATAAAAATGAAAATGCTCAGCTCAAGCAATAGTTCATATATCAGTTAAAACTCAAGGCTGAGTAAAAATATAGCTGAGTTCATGAAACAGTGTAATTCAAATGGACTGAGTTCAAATAATATTTCAAATAGTGAGGAAAACAATGATGATAGCTCACAAGAAGTTCAAACAGTCGGCAATAAGCCCAAAATATGGCAATAAGCCCAAGTCATAGTGAAAAACAATACGTCATAGTCAAATACGTGGTAAAATCAACAACCGGGGCGGACCAAGTCACAATCCCCAACGGTGCTCTACCCCACGCTCATATCTGGCATGCAAGTCACCTCAATACAATATAACTCACCTCGAACAGTTGAAATCTCTAGCTCGCGATGCCCTTGCCCCTCAAACCGGCCTCCACGTGCGTCGTATCTAACCAAAAACAGGGCGAATACATCACAATATGCTAAGGGAATAATACCCAATCGAAAACCATTGAGAAATAACAAAAATCTCGAAACTAGCAAAACCCGAGCCCCGAGCCCACTTCTCGAAAAATTACAAAACTCACATTACCGGATTTTTTGTCTCACCACGAGTCTATACATATCAAATTTACCAGAATCAGGGTCCAATTGACCCATCATATCCCCATTCTTAACTCTCTTGAGTTCAAGCCCTAAACCACTATTTTTGTACCTTAATTCCTTGAGTTTTTCAACTCTAGTCCATGTATTTACACCATAAAATCATATTTTAACTCCAAAAATTCATACCTGATCAAAGCCCTTGAAACCCTCTTCAAAATCGCCCAAAAACTCCCCAAGTCCGAAGTGAAATGTGTTACCCTTTCAAAATTTCGCGAAGATGAATTATGTACTTCTGTCCAGCAGAATCTGCTTTTGCGGTCCAAACGTTGCTTCTGCGACTTTCGCTTATGCAGTCTCCTTCAGCTTTTGCGAAAAATCCCAAGATTCAAAGATCTGATTCTGCGAAGCAAATTCCGCATATGTGGCTTCGCAGATGCGGCTTTCCAACCGCTTATGCAAAAATAGGCAACTTCCCAGCTTTCGCTTCTACAACTTCCCCATCGTTCCTGCGAGACCACACCTGCGTTCCCATAACTGCAGGTGCGAAAATACCAGATACCAGCAGCTCATTTCCTTGCAAAAATCCAAAAACTCTCTGTTTAACCATCCGAACTCACCCTGAGGCACCTGGGACCTCAACCAAAAATACCAATACATCCTAATACATTATTAAAACATGTTCCCATCATAAAAACACCACGATTAACACTAAAACCACCAAATTACATCAAATCCAAGCATATGTTCTTGCAAAAACTTCCGAAATTCACTTTCGATCATAAATCCGACCAAACGACGTCCGTATGACCTAAAAATTTGCACACATATCCAAAATCACCCCATGAAGCTACAGCAACTCTCGGAATCCTATTCCGACCCTCGGATCAAAATCTCACCTATCAACCAGATTTCGCCAAAATACTAACTTCACCAATTCAATCCTAATTCTACCCCAGACCTCTAAAATCAATTCCGATCACGCTCCTAAGTCACAAATCATCCCCCAAAGCTAACCGAATCACCAGAAATCACATCTGAGCCTTCTAACTCAACAGTCAACATTCGTTTGACTTTTCCAACTTAAGCTTTTCTTAAAGAGACTAAGTGTCTCATTTCTTAACAAAATCAATCCAAATTAACTCTAACACAACACATACCGATAACAAACATAAAGAAGCATGAAATGGGGGAAACTGAGCAATAACACATGAGACGACGGGTCGGGTCATCACAGTGCTCTCCTCGCTATTTGAGTCAGAATCATCATCCTCTTCTTCTTCCTTGGGCCAAGCAACAGGAACATCATCATCATCCACAACTAGGGATGGCAAATGGTGAGGGGCGGTGTGATTGCGGGGCAAACCTACGCACACCGGTGAAGCCTCTAAGCCGCCCCGCCCCGCCCCGCCTCGCAAAACAAATTTTGTTGTTTTTAACCGCCCCGCCCCGCGAAAACCTGCCCAGTAAAAAACCACCCCACCCATTTTATAGATGACAAATCATGTTTAAATGAAGAATAATAATATATTTAGGCCATAATGAAATGGTCCAAACTAGAAAAGACAAAAATATTTCTGCGAACTCCTTCAACACCTTCCAAGTTGTTTACTTTGTCAAACTAATATAAGATATTAAATATTCCTACTTACTACATCATCTCTGAAAACAATACAGAAAATTAAATAAACTAGGGTATTACATATTTTCTTTTTAATTTGTGAAGATATCGGACCTGAAAAAAAACAAATTATGCGAAAAAGGAAAAGGAAAAATGCTTGTAAATTACAATCCTATATGGTTTAGTTCAAAAAAATAAAAATCTTGAACCACGACCCTTCCCGCCCCGCATTAATTTTTTTTT
>MU750712.1:71276-84019 GCA_026770625.1 Nicotiana glauca | reverse complement strand
CACCGCCCCCCCGAATGCTGAAACCCGCCCCGCCCTGCACCCGCACCGCCCCATTGCCATACCTATCCATTGCCCTGGTCGATGGTATCCGGTCCTGAGGCTTTAGGACCTTCCATAGCCCCTTCACACCCTTTCATATGTGAGTAAAGAATGTATCTCTTTTCTTCTCCCTTTTCACCATCTGGGGTGGGTGCCTTTTCTAGATTGTCATGGGAACTGCTCAACTCACCATGCTACTTGGCCAGCCCAGTGTATGCCCTCTCCAGTGCCTTGAGGTGATCCCCCTGCTCCCTCTTTTCTTCAATGTATTTTTGGAACTCTTTCTTTGAAATGTAAGTAAGTCCCTCAGATGTCTCTCCAGGTCCATGTGAAAGGACAGCTACTAACTCGCGATTCGCTCACATCTCGTCACTAAGCATAGCAGATGATACTCCTGCAGAGGATGATGACTGACTACTCAGATCAACCTGAGAAGAAGACCTCGGTTTTTCTTTTTTCTCTTCAGTACGCTGCCCTCTCCTCTCTTCTTCAACAGATGCAAAGGCTTTCCCGGCTCTATCCAATTATCCCCTAGAGCCTCTTCCAGCCCAGCAAACTAGCATAGCTTAGTAATAAGCGATGGGAATATCAATGAAGGATTGTTCTGCACCGATACTCCCTCAGTTCATTGATGAAGAGTTCACCAACATTAAGCTGAATACCATCAAGGATGCAGGCTATCATCTAAGCTCTTGTGATCAGGGCGTTCCATATGTTTGAAACAGGGGAGATACGACAACATATGATGGCCAGTCATATCTTTGCTTCGGCAGTGAACTCTTTTGATATGATCCCCTTCTTCTCAACTGCCCATGGAACATCTGCACCCGGGCATAATTTGTACACCAACTACTCCCCTAAAGCACAGTGTTTTTACCTGAATGGGGCCATGTCATAGTTTGGCAAATGATAAAAGTCATTCACAACTTCAGCCCCAAAGTGCACCATTTTGTCCCAAATTCTTGTCTTGGGCTTCTTTAGGTGGATAGCTGGGAGGTTGGCATAGAAATCCCTCACCCATTGCTCACTGGCTCGACAAGGTTAGGGGGAAAAACAGTTCCATCCAATGTCCATTAGCCTTTGATAGAAATCAGGAAGACATTCCTGGATATCGTCCATTAGTATATTGATTTCTGGAAGCACCTTCTTCTAGATCAGGTTTTTAAAGTACCATTCTTGACACTCTAATGAAAAGAACCAGTCTTGGTCAGAGTTCTGTTAAGTTTCCACAGATTTGTCACTTGTCGATCCTTCATAGTTCGAGCTTATTTTCCAATTATAGTACCTATCAACAAATGATAAGAGTGAAAACATGCTATGGTTATGAAGAATAGTGCAAAATGACTCAAATACGCCAAAGGAATGACTGGACAGTTGAAAGTCAAACATAGAAAATGTTTCAGGATTTTTAGATTTTCAAGTGTCTGCTCTCTAATATCGCAATTACGATATTATCAGGCCTGGAACTCGTAAAAAATAATTCGTAATTGCGAAGAACACTGGGACTGATAAGTTCGCATTTGCGATAAACCTTCGCAATTTCAAAGGTTGCTAGGACTTAAGTTTTTCGCAATTGCGATCACTTTTTAGCAAATGCAAAAAGGCCTTCGCAATTGCGTTGTCATCGTCCCCAGCCTTACCTTTTTCAGAGAACAGTTTTTAAGCCCTAAAATTGTTCAATCCAAGTCATTTTTAACGAACCCAAGCATCATTCAAGCATAAATCATGCATCAAACTTCATAGACGACCATGAATCAGAAAATGTAGATGTTTTCCGCCAAGAATTTCATTCGGTCCTTTCATCGAACATATAAAAAGCACAAAAACTTCACTTTTATTTGACAAGCTTTTGGTACTCAGACTTCCCCAATTTTTCAGCAACGAACATAATTGCACACTCTCAACCAATCCTCACCTAGAAATTAGCATAAGTTTTGGACTCTAAGGGGTGCAGAGAATCGAGAAGAATAAAGGAGAAGACGAAGATGAAGAATAAGAAGAAGAAGAAGAAGAAGAAGAAAGAGTGATTGAGCTTTCATACCTTGATCCTTGCAATAAGGAGTGAGAGTTGAAGCAGTTTACAGTGGTTAGAGTGAGGGAGACAAGATTTGAGAGACTTAGGAATTTTTGTTGAAAATGAGCAAGAGTCTGTTTTTACCTCTCAGAAGTCGCAATTGCGACAGACCCTTCGCAATTGCGAAGGTCAATGAAACCTGATTCTGTCACAATTGGGACAAAATGTTGGGATTTGCGATGGGTAAGTTTTGCAAATGCGAACTATCCTTTGCAAATGCGAAACATGATCCTGTATTTTTCAACAACTACTGGTTTTAGCTCTCCGGGTCACTCCGACCTGCTCAAATCAACTCCAAAAAATCTAAAACTTGACAGATTAGGTACAAATAATATACTAAGCTATTCTAAAAAAAGAAAATTTTAAAAATGACTAAAAATTTGGAAGAACGATGGGTTTCCTCCCACCAAGCGCCGCATTTAACATCGTGTCACGCAAAACAAATTACCATTTTTCTCGCCACTTACAAGATAGGAACTTGACAACCAACTTGGAATCAAGCTTGTGACCACGAGCGATGGGGGGTGGTAAGTCGATGGTCAAGCCAAGCTTTAAATTCTTCATTTTGCACTTCTTGGCTTTCATGTGAGGAATGTCATTTTGTCTTCTTGTTCTCTCAAATTGTAAGATATATGGTTGTTGACTTTCCACCTCGCAATCCCTCATTGATTGGTATAGTTCAATTCCCATATCACCAAACAATTCCAATGTTGAAAAATGCTTGGAATGTGACTTTGAACCACCAACTTGCAATTTTTCTCGGATTTTGACCTCCTCTTTTTCCTTGGGATTAGAGTCAATCTCGACCACATTTTTATTTACACCGATTGACTGTAATTCCATTTTTTTCTCGGCATCATTAACGCTCTTGGAGTCGGTTGCCAGATGTTCAATTATTGAATCCTTAGAGTAAAGCTCAGTTTCCTCTTCGGAATATGGCTCTTCTTGGCTTTCTTCCACACTCTCAAGTTGGTGGGCATAGTGAGTCTCAACCAATATTTGCATTTGATCCTCCAAAGTGCGAATATATTCATCATTGTAATACAAGCCTTGTTTCAAATCCTCAAGTGCAAAGTTGTGCTTCTCCTTATTTTCAAGAATGGTCTCCAACATGAGCATCATCTTCTCATCTTGAGAATTTGTGAGCTTTTCTTGGTTTTGATCAAGTGCCAAGGAAGGAAGATTTTCGGCTTCCTCATCTAAGGAAAATTCTTGGCTCTCATTAACTTCTGAGGCTTTTTGGACCTCTAGAGCTTCAAGCATTTCTCCCATTTGTTAGTGCAACCTCTCATGTGCCAAGTCATTTTGGAGACTATACTCCAAAAGCTTCTCCAAGGCACTTTGTTCTTTTCTTTCTCCTTCAAGTAGGCACTCCAACATGAGCTTGAACTCTCCATTTCGGCCATGTTCAACTTCTTCGTTTCCATAGACCTATAGTTTTCATCACAAAAAGTAGAATCATCATAGCGGGGGCTTGGGTAAGGGAAGGACAAATAAACATAATCATCCCAATGCCCATTTTGAAAACCATATTTATCACAAATACTCCACTCATGGGTTTAAGATTGTGTGCACAATCCACCCCGGGAGAATTTAAATAATTTTGTCATGAGTGTGGTCCTCCACAATAAGGACAATGGTCATTAAAGTATGAACAACTACCATCCAAACAATTATCATTAAATGATGTCATTCTTCAAAAATAAGAAAATAAACAGTAAACAAATAAGAAAAATAGACCAAGGTAAGAAAAATAATTACACAAATATTCACAAGTTTGGACCAAAGCACTTACGCCTATTTCTCAAACAACCTAAATAATTGAATTTTTCCTAAAACAATTAAGAGATTAAGTAGTCTCGGATATGGCTACAAGTAGTTTTATCCTATCCCTAGTAAAATCTATAAAATGAGGGTTAACGCCTCAAGTTCGTGTTAATTAATCTTTTCCAATCCCAAATTATCTTTTACAAAATTAATTCAAAGTTAATCGGCGAGTCCTAGGGTTAGCTAATCCCTTTGGAAACATTAACAAACAAGAATAATTAAAGTAACAATAACTCACTTCATAAAAGAATAAAAATCATTCAATACATAGGCACAACAAGGTATTTAATCCACACTTTAAATATGAGTATTTTCATAAACAAGATTCAAGTATTGGAAATGAATACTACACACTTAGATATTCAGTACAAATCAATGAAATGAAGAAATAAACATAAATGAGTAAGAAATCCTTAACCACAGCCTTCAAATCTTCAAGACCCAAATTTATGTGCAAACCCTTGCTTCCAAAACTTGTTCTCTCTAGCCTAACAACTGAAAATAAGCCAAAGAAATCCAAAATATTTGTTTGGTCATGTATAAAAATGGTTTGGGGATTAAAATTGTTAAATTCCAGAATTGCCTAGGCCTGAAGCTTGAACTTCGCATTTGCGAACAAAGGTTTGCAATTCCTAACTATGCCTATACTTCTTCCCTTCGCATTTGCGATGATTGCTTCACATTTATGAAAGTTGATTGGAGTTGACTTCGCATTTGCGAAGCCCTCTTCGCATTTGCGAAGATTGACTATTTGAGTTGACTTCGCAATTGCGAAGTCTTCTTCGCATTTGCAAAGATTGCATAAACCAACTATGATTCGCAATTCCCAGGATTTCCTCGCAATTACCAACACTGCTGGATTTGCATTTCCGAAGAGTTTGTCGTATATGCTACCACTGAGGGCATTCCCAGATTTTCCCTCTTTTTAGCTTCTTTTTTACTTCTTTTCCTTGATTTCTTCACCATTACTTCTAAATCACATACGCCCTATAAAATAGAAGTAATGACATTAAATACATGATTTTATCACTCAAACATAGCTAAAGTATAGGTTTAAAGATAAGATATGTTGGTAAAATACCAACTTATCAGGTGGCTTGATTGATAAGAGGCTGAGTGCCTAGATTTGAAATCACGAGATGGCTTGTGATTGTACTTTAGCCGTAAGGGATCCCTCCATGAGTCTGTACACCTCCCGTGAGCATGGGTACCTATTTGTGATATGAGATTGAGCCCGAGGGGCTGGTACTGTACTAAGATTTAGCTTGAGGGGCAGATTTGTGGATATTGAGCTCGAAGGGCGAACTTCTATCTGTTTACTTTACACTATTTTACCTATTGAAAGGAGATTTTTCTTGATTTTTCACTGATTTATTATTTTCAAATGGTGTTTTATTGCTTCATTATAGAATGCCTTGTGTTTTATGTGATTTCTTACCTTTAGTCATTATTTATATTTGTTACTCACTTTGTTAGAGAACTCACATTACTCCCTGCACTATGTATGTAGATTCAGGCATTACTAGTTCCGTTCCTAAGTGTTGATTACTGCAGTTCCGTGCGGTATTCGGAGACTACGAGGTAGTTGTTGGCGTCCGCAGCCCCGTGTCTCTATTATCTTGTCATTTCTATGTCCTTCAAACATTTGTACTAGATATTAGATTTAGCAGACTTGTATTGTGTCTATAGATGCTCGTGACTTGTGACACCCTAGTAAGGGTTGTGTCGGGTTGGATTTCTGTATTGTTATATATAGTTCCGCTATTTAGTGCTATTAAATCATGTTTAGACTAATTTTATGCTATTTAACGAGAGGCTCCATCACGACCAGGTTCGAGGTTAGGGTCGTGACAAGTTAGTATCAGAGCCTACGTTACATATGTGTCATGAGTCATGAGCAAGTTTAATAGAGTCTCGTGGATGGGTACGGAGACGCCTGTATTAATCCTCAAAAGGCTGCATAACCTTTAGGAAAAACTTCACATTCTTGAAATTCTTGTCGTGCGAACTTGTTGATCTGAGTGCTAAACTTCTATTATTCTTTTCTCTCAAAGATGGTGAGGACACGAGCTACCGGACAGTGTGGACGACCACCACTACCACTAGTTGAGGCCACTAGAGGCCGTGGATATAGTTGCGGTCATGGCAGAGGCAGAGCAGCAAGGGTAGAACTTATTGATCTACCAGCTACCCCAACTCAGGATCAGGCTCCAGCTATGGATGCTCCAGCAGTACCAGTTCAGGGACCAGCTATGCCTATTGTGATTCCGGGCCTTCAGGAGGCTTTAGCTCAGATCTTATCAGTGTGAACCAGTTTGGCTCAGGCGGTTTCAACTACTACGGTTGTAGCTACTTCACAGATGGGGGGAGGTATCCAGACCCCTGTTGCTCGCACACCTGATCCAGTTGTATAGGGACTCCAGACACCAGGGGCACCTCCAGTCCAGCCGGTTGCACCAGTCTAGGTCTTTGTAGTACCAGTTATGCTGGATGACGAGTAGCATCGACTTGAGAGGTTTAGTAGACTCCAGCCTCCGATATTCCGCGTTGAAGAGGGTGAGGATGCCCAGGGTTTCTTGGATAAGTGCCAGCAGATACTTCGTATAGCAGGGATTCTTGAGAATAGTGGTGTGGAATTTACCACCTTTCAGTTTTTTGGGGCTGCCTTCACTTGGTGGGAGGCATATGAGAGGCATAGGCCTGTTGGTGTAGCACCCCTTACTTGGCAGCAATTCTCTGTTCTCTTCCTAGAGAATATGTGCTGGAGTCCCGTAGAGAGGAGCTACGTAGATAGTTCGAATGGTTGTGGTAGTGGAACATGGCTGTGTCACAGTGTGAGTCGAGGGTTTCTAAGTTGACTCATCATGCCATCTGGTTGGTTTCGACATATCGAGAGAGGATCAGGAGATTTGTTGATGGTCTTACTTATCAGCTTTGTATTATTATGATAGGGGACAGGGTATCTGGTGCTATGTTCGAGAAGGTGGTTGATATCGCTTGTGAGATTGAATCAGTTCGCTATCAGGAGCAAGAGGAGAGGGAGCGCAAGAGGACTCGAGGATCGGGCAGTTATAGTGGTGCTCCTTCGAGAGGCCAGTTTTAGTATAGTAGAGGCGGTTCATTCAGGCCTGCTCAGCCAGCTCACCCAGGTTATCCTGGGGCATCCTCGGGACATAGTTATTATGGATCTCAGCAGGGCCAGTCATCACTCAACGCCCTTCCAACTTAGAGTTCATCCCGTGCTTCATCAGCTCAGGCCTCTTCTATGCCGAGTGTATCTCCTAGTCACTCTGTAGCGAGGGGTTCTCTTCAGTCTCATTCTCCAGCACATAGGATTTGTTATGAGTGTGGTGAGATGGGCCACATATGGAGGCAGTGTCCTCGTCGGGTTTCTAGTTCATCCTAGCAGAGGGGCTAGTCATCGACTTCAGTGCCCAGTCTCTTCATCACTACCTGCCCAGCCAGCTAGGGGTGGAGTCAGTCAGCTTGGGTTGCCCAGAGGGGGAGGTCGATCAAGGGGCTGTCAGGCTCTTTTTTATGCTATTCCAGGCAGATTCGATGCTACTACTTCTGATGGTGTTATTACAGGTATTGTTTCTTTCTGCCATAGAGATGCCTCAGTATTATTTGATCCTAGATCCACCTTTTCTTATGTGTTATAATACTTTGCTCGTTATTTGGGCATGACCCGTGAGTTTCTTACTTTACATATTCATGTATATATCCTGGTGTGTGATACTATCTTTGTAGACTGTGTGTACCATTCATGTATGGTGACTATTGGGGGTCTAGAGACCCGAGTTGCTCTTTTATTACTGAGTATGGTGGATTTCTATATCATTTTGGTCATGAATTGGTTATCTCCGTGTCGTGCTTTTCTAGACTGTCATGTTAAGACAGTCACTTTGGCTATGCCAGATGTGCTGTGGATTGAGTGGCGTGGTGTGACTGATTATATTCCTACTAGAGTGATGTCTTTCTTGAAGGCCCAGCATATGGTTGGGAAAGGTTGTCTCTCGCATCTTGCCTTTGTGAGGGATGTCGGAGCTGAGGCTCCCAGTATTGATTCTATTCTAAGTGATGATCTATTCGACCAGCTTTAAGGAGCGAGGTATTCTCTAAGATTGACCTCCGTTCGGCTATCACCAGTTAAATATCAGGGATTCAGATAGCCTTCAGGACCAGATATGGTCATTTTGAGTTTTTGGCTATGTCTTTTGGGCTGACCAATGACCCAGCGTGTTCTGGCCTTATCTTGACTCGTTTGTCATAGTCTTCATTGATGATATTTTGGTATATTCGCGAAGTCAGGAGGAGTACGTGGAGCATTTGAGGGTTGTATTATAGAGATTGAGGGAGGATAAGCTTTATGCAAATTTCTCCAAGCGTGAGTTTTGGCTTGAGTCAGTGGCATTCTTGGGGCACGTGGTATCCAGTAAGGGTATTCAAGTTGATCCAAAAAAAATAGACGCGGTGCAGAATTGACCCAGACCGTCCTCAACTATTGAGATTCATAATTTTCTTGGTTTGGCAGTCTATCATCGCTGGTTTGTTCAGGGATTCTCATCTATCGCATCGCCCTTCACCAAGTTCACACAGAAGGGGGCTTTATTTCTATGGTCGGACGAGTGTGAGGAGCACTTTCAAAAGCTCAAGACAGCTTTGAGCACAACTCCAGTATTGGTTTTTCCATTAGGTTCAGGTTCATATACAGTGTATTATGATGCTTCAAGAGTAAGGATTGGTTGTGTGTTGATACATGAGAGTAGAGTTATTGCATATGCTTCTCGTCAGTTGAAGCCCCATGAGAAGAACTACCCCATTCATGATTTGGAGTTGGCTGCCATAGTTCACGCATTGAAGATTTGTAGGCATTACTTGTATGGTGTGTCTTGTGAGGTATTCATTGAATATCGCAGTCTTCAGTATTTATTCAAGAAAAATGATCTTAATTTGAGATAGGGAGATAGTTGGAGTTGCTTAAAGATTATGATATCACTATATTGTATCATCGGGGAAAGGCCAATGTGGTGGACGATGCTTTGAGCCGAAAGGCAGTGAGTATGGGAAGTTTGGCATATATTCCAGTTTGGGAGAGACCTCATGCAGTTGATGTTCAGGCTTTGGCTAATCGGTTTGTGAGGTTGGATATTTCTCAGACCAGTCGGGTATTGGCTTGTGTGGTATCTCGGTCTTCTTTATATGATCGCATCAGAGAGCGCCAGTATGATGGTCTGCATTTGCTTGTCCTTAGGGACAGAGTTCAGCATGATGATGCTAGAGATATGACCATTGGTGAAGATGGAGTATTAAGGATGCTGGGTCGGATTTGTGTGCCCAATGTGGATGGTCTTCATTAGTTGATTTTGGAGGAGGCCCATAGCTCGCGGTATTCCATTCATCCGAGTGCCGCAAAGATGTACATGGATTTGAGGCAGCACTATTGGCGGAGAAGAATGAAGAAAGACACTGTGGGGTATGTAGCTCGGTGTCTTAATTGTCAGCAGGTGAGATATAAGCATTAGATACCGGGTGGCTTGCTTCAGCAGATGGTTTTCCCTAAGTGGAAGTGGGAGATGATCAATATGGATTTTGTTCTTGGACTTCCACGGACATTGAAGAAGTTCGATGCTATTTGGATGATTGTGGATCAGCTGACCAAGTCCACGCACTTCATTCCTATCTGTACTACTTATTCTTCAAAGCGGTTGGTAGGGATCTATATCCGGGAGATTGTCGTTTGCATGGTGTCTCCGTTTCCATCATTTCAGATAGGGGAACTCAGTTTACCTCGCAGTTTTGGAGGTTTATGTAGCGAGAGTTGTGTACTTAGGTTGAGTTGAGCACAACTTCTCATCGACAGACGGATAGGTAGTCCAAGCGTACTGTTCAGATATTGGACAACATGTTGCGTGCTTGTGTTATTGACTTCAGAGGGTCATGGGATCAGTTTCTACCGCTCATAGAGTTTGCTTATAACAACAGCTACCAGTCGAGTATTCAAATGGCTCCATATGAAGCTTTGTATTGGAGACAGTGTAGATCTCCAGTTGGTTGGTTCGAGCCCGATAAGGCTAGGCTATCAGGGTATGATTCGGTAAAGAATGCCTTGGAGAAGGTGAAGGTAATTTAGGAGAGGCTTCGTATAGCGCAGTCGAGGCAAAAAAAGCTATGCTGATAGGAAGATTCGAGATGTGTCTTACATTGTTGGCGAGAATGTTCTGTTAAAGGTTTCACCCATGAAGGGTGTCATGAGATTTTGGAAGAAAGGGAAGTTTAGTCCGCGATTCATCGAACCATTTGAGGTATTTCGGAGGATTGGGGAGGTGGCTTATGAGCTTGTCTTGCCACCCAGCATGTCGAGTGTGCATTTTGTATTTTATGTTTCTATGCTCCGGAAGTATATTGGCGATCCGTATCATATTCTGGATTTCAACACGGTTCAGTTGGAGGATGATTTGACTTATGGTGTGGAGCCAGTAGCTATTTTGGGTCGTTAGGTTTGAAAGTTGAGATTAAATGATATAGCTTTAGAGAAGGTATAGTGGAGAGGTCGGCCCACGGAGGATGCTATCTGGGAGACCGAGCGGGAGATGCGGACCAGATATCCTCACATGTTTGAGGCTTCAGGTATGTTTCTTGACTCGTTCGAGAATGAAAGTTTGTTTAAGTTGGGGAGGATGTGACGACCCGGCCAGTCGTCTCATGAGTTACCGCTCAGTTTCCCTCATTTCTACTTCCTTATGCTTCTTTGTCTGTGTTTTGTAGTATCGGGTTGGTTGGATCGAATCTGGAATGATTCTGCTAAGGTTTGAGACACTTAGTCTCGTTTAAGAATGTTTAAGTTGGAAAAGTCAACCGGATGTCAACTTATATGTTAGAGGGATCGGAAGTGATTTTTGATGGTTTGGTTAGCGTTAGGAGGTTATTTGTGACTTAGGAGCATGATCGGAATGGGATTTGGAGTCCCGGGGTAGAATTAGGCTTGAAATGACGAAGTTGACATTTTGGCAATTTCCGGTTGATAGGAGAGATTTTGATCAAGGGGTCGGAATGGGATTCCGAGAGCTGCAGTAGTTTCGTTATGTCATTTTGGAGGTTTTTGTTAAATTTCAGGTCATTTGGACGTGGTTTGTTTGGGTTTTGATCAAAAGCATAATTCGAAAGATTTTTAGAAATTTAGGCTTGAATCCGATGTGTTTTGGGTAATTTGATGTTGTTTATGGTATTTTGATGATTGGATCAAGTTTGAATAAGGTTTTAGGATGTGTTGGTGCCTTTGCTTTAGGTCCCGGGGGCCTCCGGTAAGTTTTGGGTAGTCATTCGGATCATTTTTGGAGTTTGAACGTTGCAGAAATTATAGGTTTAATGTTGCAGAAAAATTGCCTTCGCGATCGCGTAAGGTGTATTGTGATCGCGTAGAAGGGTTGAGGAAGGCTAGGAAATAAGCCTTCGCATTCGCGAGACAGGGCTTCGCATTTGCGAAATGTTGGGAAGTAGTGCATCGCGTTCGCAACAAGGCATTCGCGATCATGTAGAGTAATTTGGGTCTGATGGGTTCAAGGTCTTTTGTTCATCATGTTTGCGTAGGTATTATCGCATTAGCGAAGGTTTGGGTGGAGGAAGCATCGCGTTTGCGATGGGTATTATGCGTTCGCATAGAGGAAAAGTTGGTCAACGCAAATTTGTGCTTCGTGAACGCGAGGGTTTTACCGCGTTGGCGAAAAGGGCAGTCAAACCTGGGCAGAATCTATAGTTAGTCATTTTGGAAGCTTTTTGAATGAGATTAAAGAGGGATTCAAGGGGAAACGTTTGGTGGTAAGAATTTCGAACTTAAAACTCGATTCTATTGTGAAATCCACCTAGTAAATCATGGAAACTTAAGCTAAATATGGAAGAACTAGGGCTTGGAATTTTGAACTTTTGTTTGGGGATTTGGAGGACCATTTGTGACAGGATTTGAGAACTTTTGGTATGTATGAACTCGTGGGGGGATAAGGAACCCGTTGATGTAAAAAATTTTGATTTTTGAGAAGTGAGTCCGGGTCTCGGGTTTTACTAATTTCGGGATTTGTGCCCTTTTATTGATTGTGTTCGCTTGGGCTTTGTTCCCTTAGTATATTTTGATGCCATCGTTCTGATTTGGATAGATTCGATGCGCGTGGAGGCCGATTCGAGGGGCAAAGGCATCGCGAGCTAGAGATTTAGCCGGTTCGAGGTGCGTAATGATTGTAAATGATATTATGAGGCTTTGAAATCCCGGATTCGCACATCGTAGTGCTATATTGAGGTGAGACACGAGCTTGATGACGAGCGTGTGGTCGTATACTATTGGGGATTGTGACTTGGTCCGTTCCAGTTGATGGTTTTACCCCGTATTTGACTGAAACTTATTTGCTATCATCATGAATTGGGCTGAATGCCATATTTGGGCTTCTTGCCAACTATTTGAACCCTTCAGTGGTTTTTATCACTATTTCCTCATTGTTCTAGCTTATTACTTGAACTCAGTCAAGATAATTTCCATTGTTTTACTATTCAGTCATTCTTTCTCAGTTTTTAAGAGTTAAATGATATTTTAAATAAAAACATGGTCTTATTATTGCTGTCACACCTCTTTTTTACGGCGCTTACACCCCGCGAAGGGTGTAAATAAAAAGCAAAGAGTTTTTCCAATTAAAGGACGGTCGGACCGGGATTAGTTATTTAAAAATTTCAGAGCCGCCACTTGAGAATATAATGGTGTCTCAAGTCACCGAATTAATCCCGAACCGAGGAAAGTTTGACTCTGTTACAGTCTGCG